>CAUYON010049815.1:0-11865 GCA_963573935.1 Arctocebus calabarensis
AGAGACTCAAGCTGTCACCCTGGAGAGAGTGCCGTGGCATCACAGCTCACAGCAACCTCCAATTCCTAGGCTCAAGCGAGTCTCCTGCCCCTGCCTCCCAAGTAGCTGGGACTACAGGCGCCCACCACAACGCCCGACCATTTTTTGGTTGCAGCCATCATTGTTGTTTGGCGGTCCTGGGCTGGATTCGAACCTGCCAGCTCAGGTGTACGTGGCTGGTGCCTTAGCCCGTTGAGCCACAGGCGCCGAGCCTGCTGACCTATTTCTTTTTATTTCAAAACAATTTCAGATTTACAGAAAAGTTGAAAAAATAGTACAAGTAACTTGTCTCTGAACCTTTTGAGAGTAAGTTGCTGACTTGATGTTTCATCTCCCCAAAATACTTCAGTGTGTGATTTCTACAAATAAGAACATCTTCTACATAGTCACAATACACATACAAAATTCAGGAAATTAACAGTGATAAATTGCTATCAGCTTATCTATAGACCCGATTCAAATTTTGCTCTTTGTCCCCAAAATATTCTTTGCAACAAAATAATCCAATCTAAGATCCTACAGTGCATTTAGTTGTCACATCTCTGTACAGTTCTTTAATCTGGAATAGTTCTTTAGTCTTTTTGATTTTCAGACCATGACATCTTGGAAGAATATATTTTATAGAATGTCTTTGAATTTGGGCTTATGTGATAGATAACTCCTCATGATTAGATTCAGGTCATGCATCTTTGGCAGGATCGTCACAGAAGTGATATCTTGTTCTTCTTACAGCATCCTTTCAGGTGGTGCAAAATTTTGATGTAATTATCCTTTGACTGATAATGTTAACTTTGATCACTTGATTAAGGTGATGTTTGCTGGGCTTTTCCATTATAAAGTTATACTTCCCTTTGTACTTAATAACTAGTTTGTGGGAAAGCTATACATTTCCTTCCTTCCTTCCTTCCTTCCTTCCTTCCTTCCTTCCTTCCTTCCTTCCTTCCTTCCTCCCTCCCTCCCTCCCTCCCTCCCTCCCTCCCTCCCTCCCTCACCTGGATAGAGTGCTGTAGCATCACAGCTCACAGCAACCTCCAATTCCTGGGCTCAAGCGAGTCTCCTGCCTCTGCCTCCCAAGTAGCTGGGACTGCAGGCGCCCGCCACAACGCCCGGCCATTTCTTGGCTGCAGCCGTCATTGTTATTTGGCAGGCCCGGGGGCTGGATTTGAACCCGCCAGCTCAGGTGTACGTGGCTGGCGGCTTAGCCCGTTGAGCCACAGGCGCCAAGCCTCATTTTCATCACTAAATTTTTACCCACTAGATTTAGTCTGTTGTTTCTTTCCTGAACTGATTATTACTATAATGGTTTTCAAATATTAATTTTCTAGTTATTTGACATTCTCCAATAAGGAAAAGCTTTCTCTTCTCCTTGTTAATGGATTCATGAATTCATGGAACATGGATTCATGAATTTCTGTAAGTGATAATTATAGTTCATTCATTATTATTTTTATATATCTTATCTAATTTTTTTTTTAATTTGGCTAGCGGGAATCCCTTCAAACTGGCTTCCAGGTATCTTTCACATATTCCTGTAACTTTTTAAAACTTCCACTAGTAGTTTCTTTGAGGATCCTTGTGTGCTTAAAGTGAGAGTGGCATTTAGAAATGAAGGTCTGGGGCGGTGCCTGTGGCTCAGTGAGTAGGGCGCCAGACCCATATAGCTAGGGTGGAGGGTTCAAACCCGGCCCCTGTCAAACTGCAACAAAAAAATAGCGGGACATTGTGGCTGACGCCTGTAGTCCCAGCTACTCGGGAGGCTGAGGCCAGAGAATTGCCTAAGCTCAGTAGTTGGAAGTTACTATGAACTGTGTGATGCCACGGCACTCTACCAAGGGCGATAAAGTGAGACTCTGTCTCTACAAAAAAAAAGAAAAGAAATAAGGTCTGGGTGCCAAATATGCTCATTGCTCTAGGAGAAATGTAGCTTCCAGGAACTCAGTAGACAGAGCTAGAGAATAGAATTATAAATATGTATATATTTACTTAAAGGTATATGTATTTCTGGCTTGGCGCCTTTGGCTCAATGGGCTAAAGTGCTAGCCACGTACACCTGAGCTGGCAGGTGTGAATCCAGCCGGGGCCTGCCAGACAACAATGACGGCTGCAACCAAAAAATGGCCGGGCGTTGTGGCGGATGCCTGTAGTCCCAGCTACTTGGGAGGTGGAGGCAGGAGACTCGCTTGAGTCCAGAAGTTGGAGGTTGCTGTGAGCTGTGATGCCATGGCACTCTATCCAGGGTAACAGCTTGAGGCTCTTGTCTCAAAAAAAAGAAAAAAAAAAAAGGTATATGTATTTTTGTATGTATATATTTTACAAACCACTGAGTTCATACCAAAACCTCAAATTCCAGTTTAGTATAGTAGAATTCATTCTAGTTTTTTCTCTCTTTAGGTTTTTAATTCTTTTCTCTACCAGGGATAAACTTATCTCCCATTATTTTTAATATATTTACTTGCTAGATTACTCTCTATGTATATAACCAGTCTCCTGGTTGCTGCTTTCCTTCCCCCCACCCCACTTCACTAAGCTTGGATACCTGCCTTACACAGCCCCATCTAATGGTTTGGGACTGCATTATGATAAAAAGGAAGTTAATTCTTTTATGACAGATATTAAAGTAAATTGGACAAATTTGCTTCTGCTGTATCACCTTTGGTTAATTTGCTGCTTCTATTATTTATTTTTAATTTGAAATTCTATTAGTTCCATGCTGATGAGAATTCTTTATTATTGATGCTTTACCTTACTATAACAGCCTATTTACAAAAGATTTTTCAAAAATTTAAGTTTAATTAGGCATTTTATATTATCTTGATCCTGCTCTTAGGAGCTATTACTTTTAAGGTGTAAAAGATAATTAGCACAGTAATGGACATGGTCTGTACATTGATTACTTTTCATTTCAAGGCATATAATCAGTTTAAAATGCATGGCTTTCGTGATATGAAACCATTGTGTCAGTTAAGAACAGTGAGAACTTTTTAATGTTTTTAAGTTAAGTCTGGTTTGGGTTACCTCATCTCTTGAGTTCTTTCATAGAACATTATTTAAGGAACAAATAATGCCAGAGTGTAAAGGGAATTCAAAAAAAGTCAAGGGGTTTGTATGTGTGAAGATAATTTATGTAAAGACTTTTTCTTATCAGGAAATGGTTTAGGGATATGATTGATTTTAGAATTCAGTAGATAAATATAAATTTCTTTTAGTGATTAAGATAATCACTGGTTTTCAAATATTAATTATTCAAATGAATGTAAAGAGAACATATATCTCCAAAACTCTAAGAGGAGAAAGAAGGGGGAATAAAGAAAATGCATCTAATGTAAACCAGGAAAAAAGGGAGGGTAAGACCTGCAATAGGAGCAAGTAAAATAAACTATGTTGTGATAGAATGGGAGAAGACCAAATGTACAGGAATTACAAAGGAAGTACATAAACCTAGTAAAAATAGCCATTCAGTTTGGATTTTTAAAAAATTAAAACCCCACTTGTCTTTTTTTATAAGAGATAACCTTAAACCAGTTGACGTAGAAAAGATGATTAATAGATGTATGAAGAAATAGTATCAAAGAGAAGGCTGGTGTAAGAATGAATTCTGAGGCCAAAAAAGGGAAGGAAGTGGGTAAAGGAGGATAACTTTAAAGTAAAAAAGGAATGGTCTACCAATAGGAGTGTTCATATACATAAAAATATAATTTAAAAATATTTATAGCAAATAGTTACAATACCAAAGAACTGTTGATAAACTCTTAATTTCAATGGGGGTTTAATAGTCCCTTTTCTACGAACATAGAAAATTAGAATAATACTGTTAATCTTGTCCTGAAGAAACACACACAAACATTATTTTCATATATACATGGAACCTTTATAATAAAGATTTACTTCAGATATGTCATAAAATAAGTCTCAGCAAGTTCTATAGAAGTGATAAACTAAATTGCCTCATCATGATGTCATTAAAATGAAACAATGATAAAAGGAACTGAAAAAATATATTCCTGAATATATCATGGAAACAGTGGGCATTGTTAAAAATGTATACTTGAATAACGATGGAAAAGTTATATATTTGCTCAGTGCCTGTGACTCAAGCGGCTGAGGCACCAGCCACATACACCTTAGCTGGTGGGTTTGAATCCAGCCCGGACCTGCCAAACAACAATGACGGCTGCAACCAAAATATAGCCGGAGGTTGTGGTAGACGCCTATAGTCCCAGCTACTTGGGAGGCGGAGGCAGGAGAATCGCCTAAGCCCAGGAGTTGGAGGTTGCTGTGAGCTGTCTACCCAGGGCGACAGCTTGAGGTTCTGTCTCAAAAACAAAGAAAGAAAGAAAGGAAGAAAGAAAGGAAGGAAAGGAAGGAAGGAAAGAAAGAAAGGAAGAAAGACTATATATTGCAACTTCTTGTGGGCTAACAGCTAAGGTGGTTCTTGGGGAACGGGGAAAATCTAGTGTAGTCATCAGAAAACAGGAAACTACTGAAAATAAATAAGCTAATGAAGGTGTAGAGATGGAGGATAAATCTACCAAAACAATAAAAGGAAAGAATAAGGATAAAACCAGGAACTAATTAAAAGGATTTAAAAAGGGATAGATAACAAAACTAAAAGCCAATTATTTGAAAAGATGCAGAGAATATACATGCTATTATCTAAAAAGATTTCCAAGATAAAAAAGAAAAAGGTACTACTAGTATTAGTAACCAAAAAGGAGCATAAATACAGATATTATAGATTTAAATATTATTGAGAACTATTTGAGTGACCTTATTTCAATAAACTTGAAAATAAGATGAAATGAGCAAGTTTTTTAAGGAAAATTATGAGTTGTCCAAGTGACAAAAGAAGAAATAGAAAATCTGAGTAAGTGATAATTGCTAAAAGAACTGAGGTGCCTGTCAGAAAGAATTATTTTCTTTCTATCTCTAGAAACCTATCAACTCTATACCAATGAGGCACCAGAATCACCTGTCTTGATTGGCAAATTCTAATAAACTTTGGAGGAACAGACAATCTATTTCTTATAGAAATAGGAAAAAACCCTACTTAAGTCATTTGAAGAAGCTTGAATACCTTTGGTAGCCAACTGAAAAGGTAATACAAGACAATTTCATGTCCAAAGCTAGCTATAATAAAATAAATACAAAAGGACTTCTGCTTCTGGAAAGAGTAGAAGAACTTTTTTCTAATCTTCCACTAAGTACAACTAAAACTCTTAAACATTCTATATAAAGTAATTAGAAGACTGAAAAAAAGAAGAAGTCAGGGACAATAACATGGAGGTGAATTCCTGGGTTTTGTTTTTAGCCTCATGTAGTATAGTTATGGTTTTAGAGAAATTGGCAAAGCAATAACAGACACAGAAAAAAAGAAAATAAAAATCCTCAACAAAAGCTGGCCCTTCTTTAGTCAAAAGCAAAAAATAGGAACAGCTTCTAACAAGTCAGAGAACTTGTTTTCCCTCTTTTTGGAGATAGTGTCTCACTCTGTTGCCCTGGCTAGAGTGCCATGGCATCAGCCTAGCTCACAGCAACTTCAAACTCCTGGTCTCAGGTGAGCCTCCTGCCTCATTTTCCCAAGTAGCTGGGACTATAGACACCTGTCACATGCCTGGCTAATTTACTTTTAGTAGAGACAGGAATCTCACTTTTGCTCAGGCTAGTCTCCCCACTCCTGAGCTGAAGTGATCTTCCTTCCTTGGCCTCCTAGAGTGCTAGGATTACAGAATGAGTCACGACTCCCTGCCCAGAAAATGTTTAAATGATAACCACTCTGCTCTAACCAAACACCTTGGAAAAGAACTGGCACCATTCCCAAACCTGCCCAGTACAGGCCCAGTGGGCAGTGTAGACTTAAACTCTCACTAGGTTGCAATAAGGGATCTTAACCCTCCTGCCAGAGTGGTGCCAGAGAAGACTCAATAGGGAGCTGAGACTTTTCATCTCTTCTGGGTGATAGTGAACTCCTCCCTGGTGCTGTCAGAAGAGGCATAGAGGAGAGAAAGGACTTTCACCATTGCCCAATATCAGTGAGGCTACACTCCTACTCCTTAGTGCCTGTGGAGGTCCTGTAGGAGCAGTAGTGAGTAAGTCCTGTCCCAGCCAGTGTGGTTATTAACAGAGGGATTGCAGGGAGGTGTAGTAGGGAGCCGTATCTGTCATATGGACTTTCCTCACCTTCCCTGCTGGAGTCCAGTTAAAACAAAAGATTGAGTTAAGATCTAGAATTTAGTGACAGTCTTTAAGATGTTCAGATTTTAATTGAAGACACAGAACATATAAAGAAGAATTAAATGGAAATTTAATAACTGAAAACTATAATAACTGGAATAAAAAAACCTCATTGAATAGGATCATAGCTTAATGGAAAAGACAGAGTGAACTGAAAGCTGGAACAATAGAAATTACCCATTTTGAACAAGAAAGAGAAAAGAGAACTAAGAATAGACGTTCAGGACAACAACAAAAAAATTACAACAAAAGTTGTAACGCTCATCAGAGTCTCAGAAGGAGAGGAGAAAGAAGGTGGGTCTGAAAATACTTCAAGGATAATGACTGAAAACTCTTCACATTGGGCAGAAGACACAAATCTAAAGATTCAAGAAAGTAAGTAAATTCCAAACAGGATAAACCCAAAGAAATCTCCTCTAAGAGATTTATGAAACTTCCGTAAATTAAAGGCGGGGGGTGGGGGGAATTTGAAAACAGCATAAGAGAAATGATGCCTTAACCATGGGGAAAAATTATTCCAGTGGTAGTGGATCTCTCATCAGAAACCATGGTGGCCAGGAGGCACTGGCATTAATATGTTTCATGTATAAAAACAGTTTAAAATCCCAAATTCTACACCTAGCAAAAATATCCTTTAGGAATGAAAGGGAAATTAAGATAGTCTTAAGGAAAGGAAAAGAAAAATAATTCATCTCCTGCAGACTTACCCTAAAAGAATGCCTAAAAAAAAAAAAAAAAAGAAAACCATGTACCACATAAGGTTGTTTTGGTCAATGACAGACCACATATGCAGCCCTGATTCTGTAAGATTATCATGGAGCTGAAATTTTTCTTTTGCCTAGTAATGTCTTGATGACACTAACTCTTTGTTCCCAGGCTAGCTTGTGTCTTAGTTTTCAAGAAGAAAGTTTATAATTTAAAAAAATTCTAAAAGGCTGGGCACAGCAGCTCACGTCTGTAATCCTAGCACTCTGGGAGGCCAAGGTAAGTGGATTGTTTGAGCTCAAGAATTCAAGACCAGTCTGAGCAAGAACGAGACCATGTGTTACTAAAAGAAGGAAAAAACTAGCTGGGCATTGTAACAGGTGCCTATAGTCCCAGCTACTTGGGAGGCTAAGACATGAGGATCACCCAAGCCCAAGAGTTTTAGGTTGCTGTGAAGTATGGCATCACGGTACTCTATCCAGGGCAACAAAGTGAGATTTTATCTCCTCCCCCCCCCCCGAAAAAAATAATAATTAAAAATAATAAAACGCTTATAGAGGAAGGATATAATGAAAGAAACTGTTTTTGTATAGCTGTACAATGTATTTTTTAAGCCAAGCGTTATTATAAAAGAGTCAAAAGGTTTTAAAAAATTAAAAAGTTTAGGGGCGGCACCTGTGGCTCAGTCAGTAAGGCACTGGCCCCATATACCAAGCGTGGCAGGTTCAAAACCAGCCCCGCCAACTGCAACAAAAAAATAGCCGGGCGTTGTGGCGAGCGTCTGTAGTCCCAGCTACTCGGGAGGCTGAGGCAAGAGAATTGCCTAAGCCCAGGAGTTGGAGATTGCTGTGAGCTGTGTGACGCCACGGCACTCTACCAAGGGTGATAAAGTGAAACTCTGTCTCTATAAAAAAAAAAGAAAAAGAAAAGAAATTTATAAATAAAAAGTTATAATAAACTAAAGTTAATTTATTATTAAGGAAGTAAAAAGGATTTGTGGTGGGGAAAAATATTTCCAAATATTTCAATTTTTTATAAATTTACTGTAGCCCAAGTTTGCGGTAGCATATGTTGAGTAATGTCCTAGGCCTTCACATTAACTCGTATACTTATTTTTAAGTCTAACAAAACATGTATGGAATTTGTATGCTGAAAACTACAAAATACAGGTGAGGTAATCAAGGAAAATATAGAGAAAGGGAGAGTATATTGTGTTAATGGATTAGAACCTCAAGAATGATCAATTCTCTCCAGATTGACATACAGGTTTAATGCAGTTTCTATCATAATCCCCACAAGACTTGTTTATAGATATAGAGAAGATTATACCAGAAATATTGTGAAAATACAAAGGAAGTACAATAGCTAACACAATTTTGAAAAGGAGGAATAAAGTGGAAAGGATTAGTTTCTCCCATTTCAAGACTAAAGCTAGAGGAATCGAGCCTAAGAGTATTGATAAGAGGGATGGAGGCATAAATCAGAATAGAGAACCCAGGAATTGACCCACAGAAGTACAGTCCACAGATTTGGACATAAGGTGCAAAAGCAGTTCAATGGAGGACAGATAGTCTATTTCACAAATATTGAAAAATACAAAAAGAAACTCAACCTAAATTTCATACCAGGAGGACCCCTATTCCCCCCCCAAAAGAAGGTCTTCAGGATCCAGAGTTTGGTGAATTTTAAACGTGACACCAAACATAGAATTCATAAAAGAAAAAAATTGACAAATTGGTTTTACCAACAACAAAGAAATTTTTTGCTGTGTGCAAAACTCTGTTAAGGAAGTAAAAAGGATTTGTGGTGGGGGAAAATATTTCCAAAGCACATATCTGGCACAGGACTCTCACCTGTAATATGTAAAGCATGTTTGTATATACAGTACATATCAGCAGTCCCCAGGTTAAAAATGAGGTAGGTTCTACAGGTTTATTCTTAAGTTGAATTTGTATTTAAAATAAAACAGGTACATTTACCTTTAATAGCCTTTGTTTATAAGTACAAGCTAAACTGTAGGAGTTGGATGCTTGTAACTCAAGAGACTTACTGTAATAGTCTCTGTCCATAAGTGGGAGTTGTATGTAAATTGGAGTTTATAACTCAGGGACTACCTGTATTTATTTTTTTTCCAAAGTCTCAAAAAATAGACAACTAATATTTATAAATAAAAATAAAAGATAATTTCAAATAACAGATCATTTGAAATCTTATAGACAATAGAAAATTCAAAATCATTCTACTTAATCTGGATACACCTAATATTAAAATTGGAAAAAATATATTATTGTAAAGGTGAAATTACAAACATATTTTGCTTACAAATAAGGATGCACTATCTTAAACATCATATTAACAAGTTAAATTAAGAATTAATATTTAAGTAATGTACTTTGGTCAAAATTAAATCCAATTTACGTGAGAATTAGTCACTATTTTCTTTTTTTTTCTTTTCCTTTCCCTCACCCCCTCCCTCCTTCTTTGTCTGTTCTCACTTTCCCCCATGCCCTACCGTGTCATTAATTGTCATTAATTGTCCTCATATCAAAGTTGAATACATAGGATTCATACTTCTCCATTCTTGTGATGCTTTACTAACAATAATGTGTTCCACCTCCATCCAGGTTAGTACAAATGCTTCAAAATGTCCGTTTTTTTAATGGCTGAATAGTATTCCATGTTATACATATGCTATAGCTTGCCAATCCATTCCTGAGTTGAAGGGCATTTAGGCTGTTTCCACATTTTAGGAATTGTAAATGGAACTGTGATAAGCAGTCTAGTACAAGTGTCTTTGTAATAAAAGGGTTTTTTTCCTTCGGATAGATGGCTGGTAATTGGATTGCAGGATCAAAAGGGAGGTCTAGCTTGAGTTCTTTGAGTTCCATACTTCCTTCCAAAAAGATTATATTAGTTTGCAGTCCCACCAGAAGTGTAAAAGTGTTCCTTTCACTCTACATCCATTCCAGCATCTGCAATTTTGAGATTTTGTGACATAGGCCATTCTCGCTGGGGTTAGATGATATCTCAGGGTGGTTTTAATTTGCATTTCTCTAGTAATTAGGGATGATGAGCATTTTTTCATGTGTTTGCTAGCCATTCGTCTGTTTTCTTTAGAGAAGATTCTGTTCATCTTTCTTCCCCACTGATGTATGGGATTGTTGTTTTTTTTCTTGTGGATTAATTTAAGTTCTCTATAGATCCTAGTTATTAAGCTTTTCTCGGATTCAAAATACACAAATATCCTTTCCCATTTGGTAGGTTGTCTTATTTGCTTTGGGTGTTGTCTCCTTAAATTAAATCCCATTTGTTTATTATTGCTGTTGTTGCTGTTGCCATAGCAGTCTTCTTCATGAAGTCTTTCCCCAGGCCCATATCTTCCAGCGTTTTTCCTATGCTTTCTTTGAGGATTTTTGTTTCGTGCCTTAAATTTAAGTCCTTTATCTATCTTGAATCAATTTTTGGACCCCCATGCGGGTTCAGTTTCAGTGTTTTACATGTGGATATCCAGCTCTTCCAGCACCATTTATTGAATAGGGAGTCTTTTCCCCCAGTGTAAGTTCTTGTTTGGTTTATTGAAGATTAGGTGGTAGTAAGTTGTTGGTTTCATTTCCTGGTTTTCTATTCAATTCCAAATGTCTGTGTCTCCATTTTTGTGCCAATACCATGCTGTCTTGACCACTGTGGCCCTGTAGTACAGCCTAAAATCTGGTATAGTGATAACCCCAGCTTTGTTTTTATTACTAAGAACTACCTTAGCTATACAGGTTTTTTTCTGGTTCCATACAAAATGCAAAATCATTTTTTCTAAGTCTTGAAAATAGGATGTTGGTATTTTAATAGGGATGTTATTTAATCGGTAGATTGCTCTGGGAAGTATAGACATTTTAACAGTGTTGATTCGTAGGGAACTTAAATATGTAATAGAAAGTATCAACAACAGATTAGATCATGCAAAATAAAAAATCTCAGAGGTAGAGGTTAAAGCTCTTGAGATAACTCAGATAGTTAAAGAGGCAGAAAAGAAGAGAGAGAAAGCAGAATGGTCACTGATAGAACAATGGGACTCTATGAAGCATTCAAACATATGAGTTATTGGTATCCCAGAAGGGGAAGAAGAATGCCCCAAAGGAATGGAAACCATTCTAGAGAATATTATAAATGAAAATTTCCCAAATATCACCAAAGATTCCAACATACTCCTTTCAGAGGGATGTCAGTGCCCTGGTCGTCTCAATTCAAATAGAGCTTCTCCAAGGCACATTGTGATGAATCTGTCTAAAGTCAAGACAAAAGAAAAGATTTTGTAAGCTGCCAGGAGTAAGCACCAACTGACCTACAGGGGCAAATCTATCAGGGTAACCACGGACTTCTCCAATGAAACTTTCTAAGCCAGAAGACAATGGTCATCTATCTTTAATATACTTAAACAGAACAATTTCCAGCCCAGAATTCTATATCCCACTAAGCTTAGCTTTAAAATTGACAGAGAGGCTCGGCGCCTGTGTCTCAACGGGCTAAGGCACCAGCCATGTACACCTGAGCTGGCGGGTTCGAATCTAGCCTGGGCCCGCCAAACAACAATGACGGCTGCTACCAAAAAATGGCCGGGCGTTGTGGCGGGCGCCTGTAGTCCCAGCTGCTTGGGAGGCAGAGGCAAGAGACTCGCTTGAGCCCAGGAATTGGAGGTTGCTGTGAGCTATGACGCCATGGCACTCCATCCAGGGTGACAGCTTGAGGCTCTGCCTCAAAAAAAAAAAAAAAAAAAAAAAAGCCACCAACATTTAAACTTGAGAACATTATTTTTCTAGTTCTTAAAAGAATTCTGTCTGGTTAATATCAGGAATGATGGCGCCACATCACACCCTCGTATCAGGTGGCATGAAGTCT
>CAUYON010049817.1:0-19647 GCA_963573935.1 Arctocebus calabarensis
TTGAGCCTGGCTCTGGCCAGTTAAACAATAACAACAGCAACAAAAAATAGCCAGGTGCTGTGGCGGGCGCCTGTAGTCCCAGCTACTTGGGAGGCTGAGGCAAGAGACTCGCTTAAGCCCAAGAGTTTGAGGTTGCTGTGAGCTGTGACGCCCCTAGTACTCTACCGAGGGCAACATAGTGAGACTCTGTCTCAAAAAACAAACACAAAAAATCCATAAATACTCATATAACTAAACATAAACAAATGCTTTCTGGGTCCTCAGTATTTTCTAAGAGTATGAAGGGATCCTTTGACCAGTAAGTTTGATCTATCCCAACTCATACTATAGAGCTAAGGAAACAGCTCAGTGAGCTAATGACAGTCACTGAGTCACATGAGAGAGCAAACTCTGGGCACTGATGAGATGCTCTCTGAGAAGTGTTGGGGCTCAGAAATGATACCATGGGCTCGATGCCTGTGGCTCAAGCAGCTAAGGCGCCAGCCACAACACCTGAGCTGGCGGGTCGAATCGGCCTGCGGCTGCAACCAAAAAATGGCCGGGTGTTGTGGTGGGTGCATGTAGTCCCAGCTACTTGGGAGACAGAGGCAAGAAACTCACTTGAGCCCAGGAATTGGAGATTGCTGTGAGCTGTGATGCCACAGCACTTTACCCAAGGCGACAGCCTGAGGCTCTGTCTCAAACAAACAAACAAACAAAAGATACCATGAAGTGTGCTTTGGTGCTTTGGTGTGCTGAGTACTGAGAGCTTGAAGGACATCAGAACAGCCTTAGAAGCAGAGTTTCTTTCTCCTGCCCTTGTGCCTCTACTCTTTCTCCTCTAAGGCAGCCCCAGGTGGGTCCTAGAAACAAGAAAAAGTACAGCAGCCTCTACCTTTCTGGATAGGAGCTGGCCACAAAGTCACTTTCTGTTCTACCTGTCTGAGAGGTCAGAAGACCCTCATTCCAGAATGGGCTGTGCCCTTAAGCCCGGGAGGAGGGAATGGTACTTGGAGAGGTCAAGAAGAATCTGGACAGACAGGCCTTACTGTGTTAAATATAAGTTTAGCCTAAAGCTGCTTCCTTACATATTTTAAGTTCAGCTTTGAAGATTTCTTCTTACATAGGGAAATGTAACCTAACTGAATGTGTAAATAGCTGTAACCTGTTCTTGTGCCAATCACTGTTTGTCAATCAAAGGCAACTAACTGTTCAAACTGTGAGCTGAGCTGTCACCGATCCAGCTGTCTGTACTTCCTGTCCATTTTCTATACCTCTCTTTCCTATTTCTGTCTATAAGAGTTTGAGGTTGCTGTGAACTGTGACACCACAGCACTCTACCAAGGGTGATATAGTGAGGCTGTTTAAAAAAAAAAAAAGAAAGAAACTAGATTAAAAAAAAACTGTGGGGGCCAGAGCAAGACCCTGTCTCTAAAAAATTGCCAGTGAGGGCAGTGCACGCTGGCCCCATATACCAAGGGTGGTGGGTTCAAACCTGGCCCCGGCCAAACTGCAACAAAAAAATAGCTGGGTGTTGTGGCGGGCGCCTGTAGTCTCAGTTCCTTGGAAGGCTGAGGCAAGAGAATCACCTAAGCCCAGGAGCTGGAGGTTGCTGTGAGCTGTGTGACACCATGGCACTCTACCAAGGGTGATAAAGTGAGACTCTGTCTCTACGAAAAAAAAAAAAAAAGCCAGGTGTTGTGGGCACCTGTAGTCTCAGCTACTTGGGAGGCTGAGGCAATAGGATCACTTGAGCCCAAGAGTTTGAGGTTGCTGTGAACTATGATGCCATGGCATTCTACCGAGGGTGACAAAGTGAGACTCTGTCTGAAAAAAAAAAAAAAAATTGTTATGGCTGAGTGCGGTGGCTCATGCCTATAATCCTAGCACTCTGGGAGGCTGAGGTCAGTGGATCACTTGAGCTCAGGAGTTTTAGACTATCCTGAGGAAGAGTGAGAATTTTTTCTAAAAATAGAAAAATTAGCTGGGCATCATGGTGCACGCCTATAGTCCCAGCTACTTGGGAGACTGAGGCAAGAGGATTGCTTGAGCTATGACAACACTGTAGCACTCTACAGAGTGACAGAATGAGACACTGTCTCAAACAAAAAAAGAAAAAGCAATTTTCTATGCTTTTCTTGTTAACCTGTCTTTTGTTATAGTAGTGTCAGCTATGACCCTTATGACAGGGAGGAAAGGCATCCCACTTTGCTGAAATCTGGGATTCAGAGACAGCCTCCGTGGTAGGACACTCCAGTATCACAGGTGTCACATCATGTGGCTTCTCAAATAAGCTATAACTGATTTCTTGGAGACTACATGATGAAGAGGAAAGGGGGCAGTGGGCACTGGACCAGAGGTGGTGGGTCAGCCCTGGCCAAAACTGCGAAAAAAAAAAAAGAGGGAAAGGAATAGGTTTTGGTATCACACT
Organism: Arctocebus calabarensis; assembly: GCA_963573935.1. Lineage (NCBI taxonomy): Eukaryota > Metazoa > Chordata > Mammalia > Primates > Lorisidae > Arctocebus > Arctocebus calabarensis. The sequence continues at coordinate 2,411 of CAUYON010049817.1, forward strand.
GACTTCTGTTTACTCTGGTTCTGTTTCTTTCTAGCTGTGCAGTTTGGGGCAAATTATTAAGTTTCAGGGTTTCTTCTTCTGTAAAATAAGAATGACAAAATTTCACAGGGTAGCTCTAGGCTTAAATGAAACAAATGGAAACTTGTGTTTGGCATTTGATACCTGTGTACTAGTTTCTATCTTCTGTATGGAAAGGACGTTGAAGGAAGAGACATAAATCATAGTGGAAAAATAGTACTGACTCAAAACTTTTCTCTCAGTCTTCCTGGTGAAGCTCTGGAGAAAGAAGTAGATCAACTTTGCTGCTTTCCTATAGTGCTCCCAAGTGGCTCCCATAGTTTAACCTCGGCTGGTGACATACTGGTCCATTACTTGAATTGTTTGCCATAGAAAAAATTCCCATTTACACTAACAACATCTGTATCTAACGTCCTGATTCGAACAGCCATCGTATCCTCTTCCCCAGTTGCTACCTCTGATCTACATTCCTTTGGGACTAGGGCACCCCAGCACATCCTGTCATAAATACTTTTTCGTTTTCCAATAGCATGCTGGTATGATGTCTGGGAACACGGGCCACAGCCTGAACTTAGGTGCAAAGGTTGACAGACTTAGCCAGGGTGGAGAAACAGCTCTTTCTCTGCTAGATCCCCAGACCAGGGGATAAATTTTGCTTTGAAAGGCAAGCCCTGCGGTTTTGACTTTACAATATAGACCAGAATAAGACAGACTCGTCTCTGCCTTCTTCCTCCAGTTCCACTGCGTTCCAGAGACACTGAATTACTTTTGGTTCCAGAACAAGCCCTGAGTTGCTGCTTTGCCTGCCCTTCACCAGGCTGAACCCTACCAGCTTGAAGTCTTAGCTTATAGGAGGCTTCCCCTACTTATTTAGTTAACTCCCACGTGCTCTTAATATGGTACTTGTCACTACTGGCTTTGTTTCCATCTCCCTCATCAGACAATTAAGTATGAGCAGGCAGGGATCCTGTCTATCTTGGTTCATAAGTATATTTCTGTCACCTTCCATATACCTTGCACATAGTAATTGGCCTCTAACCATTGCTGTCAAGTGATTGGTTTACACTAGCTTTATTTATCTATTTATTTATTTTTTTGTAGAGACAAGAGTCTCTCTTTGTCACCCTCGGTAGAGTGCAGAGGCGTCACACAGCTCACAGCAATCTTCAACTCCTGGGCTTAGGGGGTTCTCTTGCCTCAGCCTTCCAAGTAGCTGGGACTACAGGTGCCCAGCACAACGCCCGGCTATTTTTCTGTTTTGCAGTTGTTTGAACCTACCACCTTTGACCTATGGGGCCCGCGCCCTACTCCATGAGCCATAGGCGCCTTCCTACACTAGCTTTTAAAAGGGGGTGCTGTGGGCGGTGCCTGTGGCTTAGGGAGTGGAACACCAGCCCCATATAAGGGAGTCGGAGGGTTCAAACCCAGCCCCGGTCAAAAAAAAAGAAAAAAAAGGGGAGCTGTTCACTCATATTGGGAAAGTCCTAGTTCACACCTGTCTTGTTTCATGTCTATTAACATCAATATCTTTCATCCTCAAAATTGGTTTTGTTTTTTTTTTTTTGAGCCAGTCTTACTTTGTTGCCCTCGGTAGAGTGCCATGGTCTCATAGCTCACAGCCACCTTAGACTCTTGGGCTCAAGTGATTCTCTCACATCAGCCTCCAAAGTAGCTGGGACTACCGGTGCCCGCCACAACCATGGCTATTTTTAGAGATGAGGTCTCCCTGTTGCTCAGGCTGGTCTCAAACCTGTAAGCTCAGGCAATCCACCTGTCTTGGCCAGGATCTCATTCCATCACCAGGTTGAAGTGCAGTGCTGCAATCATAGCTTACTGCTCAAACTCCTGATTCAAGCCAATCTTTCTCAGCCTCCCAAGTAGCTGCAACTATAGGCATATGCCACCACCCCCAGCTAATTTTAAGGTTTTTGTGGAGAAAAGATCTTCCTACGTAGCCAGGGCTGGTCTCAAACTCCTCAGCTTAAGTAATCCACCTGCCTTGGCCTCTCAGAGTGCTAGAATTGTCCGTGAGCCACTGTGCCTGGCCTCTTTCTGAGTTATTATTTTTGAGACAGAGTTCCACTATGCCACCTTTTGTACAGTGCCATAGCATCACAGCTCATGGCACCCTCCAACTCTCGGGCTTAAGTGATTCTCTTGCCTCAGCCTCCCAAGTAGCTGGGACTACAGGCACCCGCCACAACGCCTGGCTCTTTTTTGGTTGTAGTTGTCACCGTTGTTTGGCAAGTCCAGGCTGGGCTCGAACCCACCAGCTCCAAGTGCATGTGGCTGGTGCCCTAGCCGCTGAGCTACAGGCACCGAACCCCTGTTTTTATTAATACTGTCTTCTTTGAATTGGTTTTAAGCAGTTTAACTATGGTATGTCTAGATATAGGTTTCTTTGTGATTATTTTATTAGGATTCATAGGGTTATATTTCTAAATTAATGTCTTTTGGTATACAGAGGGTACCAAAAAATGTACACATTTCAAGAAAGGAAAAAACTTTATTAAAATTGTAACACTCAACTCGCCTTCAACTTTTACAATTATAAGAGATAAGATACAAAATATAACAAATGTTATCAGTTATATATTATTACAATTTTAACACATTTTCCTTTTTTTTTTTTTTGTAAGGGTGTACTCTGTCACCCTTGGTAGAGTGCTGTCGCTTCACATTTCACAGCAACCGCCAACTCCTGGGCTTAGGCGATTCTCTTGCCTCAGCCTCCCGAGTAGCTGGGACTACAGGCACCTGCCACAACGCCCAGCTATTTTTTTGTTGTAGTTTGGCTGGGGCTGGATTTGAACCCGGCGCCCTATTCACTGAGCCACAGGCACCGCCCACATTTTCCTTTCTTAAAATGTGTATACATCCTTTTTTCTAACACCCTCTGTATTTAGGAAGTTTTCAGCTACTAATTCTTTAAATAACTTTTTTATTCCCTTTTTACTTTCTCCTTCTAGAACTCCCATCACATATGTTAGGATACTTTGTTCAGATTTTTTTATTCCCGGGTTTTTAGCTTGATTTCTTTTTTTTTTGAGACAGAGCCTCAAGCTGTCACCCTGGGTAGAGTGCTGTACCATCACAGCTCACAGCAACCTCCAATTCCTGGGCTCAAGCGAGTTTCTTGCCTCCGCCTCCCAAGTAGCTGGGACTACAGGCGTCCGCCACAACACCCGGCCATTTTTTGGTTGCAGCATCATTGTTGTTTGGCGGGCCAGGGCTGGATTCAAAATGGCTCGCTCAGGTGTACGTGACTGGCGCCTTAGCCCATTGGGTCACAGGTGCCAAGCCTTTAGCTTGATCTTTTGATGGATGCCTTGTGTCTTCACTATTTAGTTACCAAAGATTTGGGAAGAGGTTGTGCTCAAGACACCTTGACCGTTCTGCGTGTGGACTGGGAAGTGTGTCCACAGCCCACCGTTGGCTTTGAATTTCTACGCAGCTTCCTGGAGCTTCACCTGAGCATGTGTCCAGCTTCCCAGTCAGCCAGGGATATGTGGAGGGCTGTCTGATCCTGCACACTCCCGTTACCAGAGTCTCCCTGTTACATTTCTAGCTAGTCTGCTATTTGCCCAACTGGACCTCAGACCAGCAAGCTGTGGTATTTCCCATTCATTTGCCACCGAGTTTGCCACTTTCGGCTGATAAAGTAGTCCCCACACCTGTGGCCCCCTCGCAGACAAACACAAACATCTGATCTGGCAGTTCCCCTAACCCTGACCTGGTAAACCCTCTAACCCTAAAGTAGCAAGCCTATCTTACCAAAGAGATACTGTGGGGGAAGAGGAGCAGTAGATGGGAACAGTCCCAGGCAAGAGGCTGGTCTTATTAAAGCTCTAGCAATTGTTTTAAAGAATAAATGCTTAAATCCTTTTTTTTTTTTTTTTTTGAGACAGTGTGTTACTTTGTCACCCTCAGTAAAGTGACGTGGATTCATAGTTCTCAGCAACCTCCAACTCTTGGGCTCAAGTGATCTTATTGCGTCAGCCTCTGGCATAGCTAGGACTACAGGCACCCACCACAATGCATGGCTATTTTTTTAAAAACAGGGTCTCGCTTTGGCTCAGGCTGGTCTTAAACTGTTGAGTTAAAGCAATCTACACACCTTGGCCTCCCAGAGTACTAGAATTACAGGTGTGAGCCACTACACCTAGCCAAGAATAAATGGTTCTTAATTTGTCTGCCTTTGACGGGTGATCTTCAGAACCTTGAAATTTTTTTTTTTTTTTAAGAGACAGACTTTCACTTTATCGCCCTCAGTAGAGTGCTGTGGCATCACAGCTCACAGCAACCTCCAAATCTTGGGCTTAGGCGATTCTCTTGCCTCAGCCTCCCGAGTAGCTGGGACTACAGGCGCCCGCCACACGCCCGGCTAATTTTTGTTGCAGTTTGGCTGGAGCCAGGTTTGAACCTGCCACCCTCAGTATATGGGGCTGGCACCCCACTCACTGAGCCATGGGCGCCGCCCTTGAAATATTTTTTATAATTTTTTTCAATTTTGTCTTTTTTTCCGCCCCATAGAGACAGAGTCTCACTTGGTTGCCCTCAATAGAATGCTGTGAAGTCACAGCTCACAGCAACCTCCAACTCCTGGGCTTAGGCGATTCTCTTGCCTCAGCCTCCCGAGTAGCTGGGACTACAGGTGCCCGCCACAATGCCCGGCTATTTTTTGCTGCAGTTTAGCTGGGGCTGGGTTTGAACCCGCCACCCTCAGTATGTGGGAATTTTGTCTTATTTTTTACCCAGATCGGTCCCTCTTCTCTTCACATCACAACAGCCAACAGCAGTCCCTCTGCTGCACTGCCCTCTGACAACGCCATCCTCCTGTCTGCCAGGGAATATGGGAGCTGCCTCTGCTGGCATCCCCTCAGCCTCACAGCAGATGAACAGATAAGACTGCTTTTATAATGTTTTATTTTTTGTAGAGATGGGGTCTCACTATATTGCGCAGGCTGGTCTTAAACTCTGGGCCTCAAGAGATCCTCTCCAGTAGCAGGGACTACAGGTGTGCACCACAATGCCTGGCTCTATAACCTTTTTTTATAGCTCCTCAAAACTCAACTTACTCTACAATTTTTTTTTTTTTTCTGAGACAAGAGTCTCACTATGTCACCCTGGGTAGAGTGCTGTGGCATCACAGCTCACAGCAACTTCAAACTCTTGAGTATAAGTGATTCTCTTGCCTCAGCCTCCTGAGTAGCTGGGAATACAGGCGTCGGCCACAACGCCTGGCAAATTTTTTTTTTTGTTTTTTGGTCGCAGTTGTCATTGTTGTTTAGCAGGCCCGGGCCGGGCTCGAACCTGCCAGCCTCAGTGTATGTGGCCGGCGCCCTACTCAATGAGCTACAGGCACCAAGCCAACTTGCTCTACGATTTTAACCTGCCATTATTAAAATGTTTTACCTGATGTGACCAAGAAACACAGTTCAAGGAAGATGACTTTCCCAGCTAATTAGGGGGAGAACTGAACTTTAACTTGCAGCTACTAGGCCAAGCCCAGCACTCAGTTCCTAACAGGATTTGCAGGACATACTTATGCACACACACAGTGACAGTCTTCCCAGTGACACTGGGCTTATCTGTGTATTAGAGACATTCAGTTGACTTTAAATGGAGAATTGGATTGAAATTAGCTTTCAGTGACCAGTGTGGGAATATAAACAGCATTTACAGAAAGTTTACAGGTAGAACTTTTACATAATGGATCCCTCAAGAGAAACTTGGGGACCAGCACACCCTTCTACTTTGTTGCAACTACTTCCTTATCTGTGGTGCTCAGTTACAGGGAAAGACTCCCATCAGACCTTGCTGCAGGAACAGATTGATTGCTCTAGTCTGAGATTTAGCAAGGGAAAAATTATGCTGAGTCAAAGTGACTATACATCCAGATCTGGCCAAATTATTACTGAATAGCCATCATTTTATGCAAATATATTTAGAAATCTAATTTATTTCTTTTACTAATGTTAGATGCCATACAGACCTCCCATTTCTATGTTAAGGTACTAACAAGCAGCAAAAAATGGTGCTTCCCGGGAGTGGTGGAAAACTGCAGCAAAGTGGTTTAGGAGAGCAGGGCTGGGACAAAAGCAAGTCCCCCCCAGGGTTGAGGTGTGCTGGCGCTAGAGCATCATGCTGACTTTTCATTTTTATAAAGTCCTCACATGCTTGGCTTATAATGCTTCAGAAAGTCAACCCACATTACTATTCATCTTAAAAACTTTCTGGCTTGCCCTAACTCCTCAACACCCAATCAAAGCATGGGCACAAGTTCTAAGAAAACACAGCTCTCTATGCAAATGTCTAGGGCAGAATCCTTTGTTTGACTTATGTAAGAGGGTGTACTAGTTGGGGCAGATTTGAAAATCCCAGCTCTGGAGCTCACTCCTGTGTAATTCCTATAAGTGAACTCAAATGGCCTGAACACATGCTAGACAGAAAGAACTATTTTTAAAAACTTTTTTTGGGCGGTGCCTGTGGCTCCAGGAGTAGGGCACCGGCCCCATATGCTGGAGGTGGCGGGTTCAAACCCAGTCCCAGCCAAAAACCGAAAAAAACAAACAAACAAAAAAAGAGATAGGGTCCCACTATGTTGTTGAGGCTGGCCTCAAACTCTTGGGCTCAAAGTGATCCTCCTGTCTCAGCCTCCCAAGTAGCAGAAAGAGCAATTTTGAAAAAAGCCAGAGACCACACATTACAAAGCCAGAAGCACACGTGTGGTGGGCTCAGAATACCAAAAAAAGGCTGTAGAGACAAGTGGTTCCTGTGGGAGGGCAGGAACTCTCTCAACTCTCCACTCAATCAAAAGTAGCATGACAAGAAAAATCAAAGAGAAGAGCAGTACACTGCGCATGTGTGCAGTTCCATGGGACCCCCGGACTCCATGCAGTACTGGCTTTGCAAGAGATGTGAGGACTCAGAGAGTGAGACCCTAGTGGGGGTCCAGTCCTGGATGAGGCCTAGTTTAAAGTACAACCAGCGTTACAGGCCCTGAGTCAGGGGTGATCATCCAGCTTAAACTAAACTGAAAGCCCAGCAGAGCATAAGGAAGCCGTGGCCTGCTACAACACCTAGGCCAGCAGAGGAAACATTAGTGATCCTCAGAGACCCGTGCACGTCCCGCGGCTGAGCTCCGTCCACAGCCCTGGCACTGTGGGTGAACTGGGTGCTCTCAGGGGGATCAGGATCCACCTCTCGACTGTGGCTTGGACTCACCTTTCAGTCGCACCCTCCATTCCAGCAACTCCCTCCATCCTGTCCTCTTTGCCACCTCCAGGTTTTTCCTCCCAGTTCGTTCATTCCAACCAGCATATAAACATGCCTTGTTATTTCCTTAATAAAAACCCCAAAACCTCCCTCCTTAGCCTCATATCTCCTTCTGGATACCCCATGGTCTTCTCCCCTTAATAGTAAAAATCTCTGAAAGAACTATCTGTACTATTTCACCCTCCTCTCCTCTCAATCCCCCTTCAACCCATACCAATTAGATTTTCATCAGCACCACTCAAGAAAATGCCTGTCCCCAGCAACTTTGCCAGGGCAGAAGTGCTCCTGATGCCCCTTCCATGGGAAGTGAACAGAGCGCTCCAGAGCCTGGAACGGGCCCTTAGGCTTGGGAGCCCAGCCATGTCCTCCAGCAGTCTCAGAACTCTGGCCACCTGCAGGGAACACACACTCTGCTGTTCCCCTGTAATTCTGCTACTCTAAGAAGGGACCTTTTGGTTTCCCATCTGTCTTGTTTCTTCTTGGTTCTGGAATTAGGGGGGGGGAAATGTTCACTGGCTCCCTCAGACTTCCGACATATTCTAGTTGACAAGGCTGCAGTCACTGCTCAGGCCTCACTGCAACCCCACCCACTACACTGGACACTCGGGACACAAGCTTGCCTCCTCTGGCTTCAGCACTGCCTTAATGTGGTTGCCAAGTATCTCAGGCCCCTCCTCTTCCTTCTGGTCTGAGGGCTCCCTCTGCCTGATCCCCAGGTGCTGGAAACACTCCAAGACTCAGTCCTTGGTTCTTCTCTTGCCAGCTGCTTGCACTCCAGGGCTGCGTGCTCACTGGGCCTCTTTACCCCCCTCTCTCCTTGAATCCAGTTAGGGTCCCCAGCCGCTGCACTGACCACCCCTGCCCGTGGACACGCTCCATCTGAAAGTCTTAGCTCAGGGCCTCCCTCAGCTGTGCGCAAACCCTGGTCTTCACTTTAGGACACGGCAACACTGTTCTCTTCCCTCTCAGTGCATCACTGACTGTGTAGTCTCTCAGCTGAGTTAGTTCTGACTTCAGAATGTACCCTGACACTGACCTTTTCTTCCAACCTGTGCTGCTCACTGCTCCTACCTTGGTTTAAGCACCATCAACAACCCTGGAATAATGGGGTAACAACACCCATTTTGTCCCATTTTCTCATTCTTGTCCCTGCCTGAGCACAGCTCAATTTCCACTCAGCAGATGGTTTTGTTTTTTTTTTTTGTAAAGACAGAGTCTCACTTTCTCGCCCTCAGTAGAGTGCCATTGCGTCATACAGCTCACAGCAACCTCCAACTCCTGGGCTGAGGCCATTCTCTTGCCTCAGCCTCCCGAGTAGCTGGGACTACAGGCACCCGCCACACCGCCCGGCTATTTTTGTTTTGCAGTTTGGCCGAGGCCAGGTTTGAACCCGCCACCTTCGGTACATGGGGCCGGCACCCTACTCACTGAGCCACAGGTGCCGCCCTGGATGTTTTTTTTGTTGTTGTTGTTTTTAAAATAAGAGACACCCAGGCTGGAGTGCAGTGGTACAATCATAGCTCACTGCAGCCTCAAACTCCTGGGCTCAAGAAATCCTCTTGCTTCAGCCTCCCAAGTAGCTTGCACTAACAGGTCTAAGGCACGGCACCCAGCCTATTTAAAAGACCATCCTGGGTTGGGTGCTGTGGCTCACTCCTACAATCCTAGCACTTAGAGGGGCCGAGAAAAGACTGTTGAAGCCAAGAATAGCCTGGGAAAGAGAGAGAGGCCCATCTCTACAAAAAAATAGAAAAATCAGCCAGGAAAGATAGTACAGATCTATAGTCCCAGTTACTTAGGAAGCTGAGACAGGAGCATTACTTGAGCCTAGGAGTTTGAAGTTGAAGTAAGCTGTAACAATGCCACTGCACTCTAGCCTGGGTGACAGAGGGAGACCCTAAGAAAAAGAAAAGAAGGAAAAGAAGAAAGAAAAAGAAAGAAAGGGAGAGAGAAAGAAAAAGGAAAGAAAGGAGGAAAAAGAAGACAGAGGCATACATACATTCTGTGACTCCTCTGCTGAAAAGCCTCCAGTGACCTCCCATTTCATTCTGAAGAAATTCAAAGTCCTCACTCAAGCCCCGAATCACCCAGTCCCTGGCTACTTTTTGACGTCCTCTGCTGCTCTCCCTGTTACCAACTCCACATCATTCCTCGACTTGGAGACCTCTTTGCCTAGGCAATGGCATGGCCTACCCCATCCTTTAATTCAGAGCCTGCTCAAATGTCACCTTTATAAAAGAGGCCTTCTCTGCCACATGATCTAAACGGACACCATCTTCCCATTCCTCTCTAATCTTTTATTGGGTATTATTCTCCTCTGTAACATCTACCACTTGGAAGTTACAAATTTATTTGACAAATGTCTTCCCCACTGGAATGGGAGGGACACAAATGCACGGGCTTGCTCTGTTTGCACGCAGATGGTGTACCAGGCACAGGGTGGGCATCAAAGCGAGAGACTGAGACTCTGACTCAAAAAAAAAAAAAAAAGGTATTAACTTCGCAAGTTAAGAAAAGAAGCATTTGTGTCACTACCTTTCAAAGGGTGCAAGAATAAATGTACATCAAGAGCCCTTTGATGTACCGGTTGTACCTTTATTATTTTACCTCGTTCACTAATAGTTCCGTGATGCAAGGTTACCATACACAGTTAGATAATGTCTGCATTGCACACCTAAGGCTATACAGCAAAGGAATCAGAATTAGTACAAATACAAGAACTATATTTACATTCTGTATACTCAAGCTCCAAACATCAGATAATATTTACAAAATAAAACATGGAAATGAAAATCCAAAATTAATAATGTACATTGTTGCTAATGTGCTCAACTCCTTCCCTGGGGAGAGATCAGTTTGCGAAGTCTTGGTTCAAAAAGGCCACTTATGCATCATGAGTTCTGTTGTAGTGTGCAAGGATGGTGACAAGAGACTGGACATCTCAACAGACAAGTATTTTGGAGTCACAAAGTTTAAGTTGATGCTTTAAACACCAGAAGGCTGATGGGTTCTTCCGGGGAACTGATGCCAAATGCTCAGCAAAACAAAGTAAAACAAAGTAACTCAAAGACATGAAAACAACACACAACAGCCAGGGTTTGGCGAGAGACCAACCTCAGCTTAGATTTCTCGTCTGAGCACAGCCGTATCTCTGTGAGTTTTTAACAAGAATTTTATACCAACCTGAATTTCTTCCTTTAATTGACTGGAGGCTTTCTTAAGATTTTATGGGGCTCAAATATTAATTTCATAAATGGCCTTTTGAACAATAACAGCAAATAATCTCTCAGCTGATATTTCTGCTCACTAACGACGCACAAATTAACACATTCCTGCTACATACGGTCGTAGTCTGCCCCAGCACCCAGGTGTGTCGATGGTCATGTGAACAGTTGTAGTGCATACAAGTCAGAGTCCTCTTTAAACACATTCAGCAAACATTCTGAGAGCAGCAGCAGAATTAGTCTTTTCTTTTTAAGAAGGAGGTTAACAATCACATTTTTAAAAGGGAACCAAAAGGAAAACTCAAGGATCCAAGTCAAACAGATAAGCCCTGCTCCTGCCCCCTGGAACCCGGCACGAGGGAGATGCAGAGGACAGCGACAGGTGCTGTCCACCAGGGTCCTTTCTCGCCAGGCCACTGTGCAATTCATTACGGCCATATAAATACACACAGACCTACACAATTAAATATCCCTGTAAATCGGACAATAAGCAGCAGGCAACAGAGTCTTTGCTTTGAAATATGTACCAGGAAAAGTCATCTTGTTTTTAGACTCCTCAAACCATTCACAATGATTTAATTTATTCCTTCACCAAAAATATGAGTAGTTATATAAATTCTATGTATCTGAAGAGAAAAAAATATATCAAATAATAGTGGTTTCTTAGTTTGGAAAGTGCATTGCATTTCCCCTCGCCTTTGCCGTGTTTGAACAATGCTCTGGAGCTCAGAGGCCCCGTGCTCCAGACCACAGGCATGGGCTGGCAGGCCCCACGTGGCCCGGCCTGGGAGCTGACTGACTCCTAGGCAGGCACCAGGGACAGGGAGGGCGAGAGCACTGCAGGGCTGGCTGCGAGGGGGTGTTTCGCTTTGGCAGGAGAAAACCAGATGAGGGAGTGAGGGAAGGAGGAGACAATTAACTCATTTCTCTTAATTTGTGAATTCTTTTTCTTGCCTTTGTTATTCTTTGCTCATTTAAAGGAGTGCTTTAAGGAAAATAAACAAAAAGTCACCTTAAAAGGTAGTTTCTGTAAGGATTAGATTTCTTAACTTTCCTACCACTATGGCAACAGCAAAAGCCTCATAAATAGTTCCTGCCATCAATCCTCTTTCAGAGCTTCACAGTGGGGATGACTCTGTTCAGAAAGGGAACATCCATCCTGAAAATGCTGGGGACCCAACAGGGGCCGCCTGCACCTGTCAGCCACTGCGGAGGCGCCTCAGACAGGGAAGCAGGCCCTTGCAGACCCCACAGGACATGACTTGCATCCTCTGGCTTCCTAAGGAGCTGCCTTCACTGGGGAGGTAATGAACAGACAGCCCAGGGTGGAGTTCTGAAGTCTGACATTTCCAAAGCAAAGACTTTTCAAACCAGTTGTGTTTGAGTCAGAAGAGAAACTAAGTCATTTCAGTGTGTTGTGGATCTCACTCTCCTTCTGGCTTCCCTCCCTGCACCCTCCCGCCTCCCCACGGTCCCTCCCTGGTCACAGACATGTGCCCTCTGTCACACTTCATAACAGCAGCAACATCAGTGATTCCAGTTTTTAAATGACCTTCAATTCCATCTTCATTTCCCTGAAATTAGATTTCATTCCAGTCCAGCAGAGCTTCCTGAAGCACTAATAGACCCTGCTGGATTTGGGTATGTACCAGAGGGGCACATTGTGTCCATCAGACAACGAAGAAACGTCTGTCCACATTAGAAATATCACATACCACTTAGAAAGCAAATAACATTAGAGTTAGGAAGAAAGTTTATAAGAATTCATCAGAGTTTTCATCAATCCCTTTTCAGATGAGGCCAGTCTATGGTTTCAACCCCTGCCTTTATTAAGTGCTCCATGATTTATTTTTCTTCTTGGCAAGGCAGCTCTAATGACTGAGGCTGGAGATCCTTCTTCAGAGAGTAGTCCTGCCAGGAAGTCAGAAGGGTCTGGGTGCTAATGTGGCTCCCTTGCACTGCTGTGCAGAGGGGCACACGCATGCGGCCCTCGCTGTGGGAGTGGAAAGTAAGCCAGCTGCCAGTCACCTGAGTCAGCAACTCAAGGCCAAGAACCCTCAGGGCCTTGCAAAGTGGGAGCAGGCGATACCCTCCTGAATGCCTGAGCAGGAGAAGGAAAGAATGGTGCAAAACAACCTCAAGTCAACTGGCCAAGCAACTGAAGTCACCGGAGGCTTTCTGTTCTCCACATCATCCTGTAAAACTTACTGGCAGCTGAAAGAGAGTTATCTTCTGTGATGGTCTCTGGAAGCCAGAGGAGCCTGATCTGGCAGAGGAAAATGAGATGCTGTCAGCAGTGAGCTTCCACACAGGTGATCTTTCTGGCCTGGCTGGAGAGGAGACCACACTCAAGGAGGAGCAACACAGCAGTGTGCTAAGCAATGCTTTTCCTTACCCCCAGGGGATCTTTTGTTCTATTTTGATGATGGTGGGAGGTTGGTTTTAATCCTGGGATCCAGAAAGCAAAGCCTGCCATGTTTGCTTACTTTTGAGTACAGGGAACTGAGCATCACTGGAAACAATGCTGGACTGATTCAGCGGGAGATTTCTAAGTTTGTACTTGAAAGTCACATTTCTTTGATCAAAGGGTGCTACAATAATCTCAAGGTCACTACTCAGCACTGTCTTAATTATGACAACAATGACCATCAAGTTTATCATCAGAAGGTGAAACACTTCCCCCTTGTGGAGTATCTGTGCATGACACCACACCAATTCCAAACTGTACCATAGCCTGTAAGGCCAAGAGCCGAATTGAGTACTCCTAAGAGCAGCCTCCCTCCCAACACAGAAACATAGTTTGCAGGAATCCTTCATGGCACATGGCCAAACCTCCTGGTCCCTGAAATCCCCCGGCTGTGTCTGTGGCCCTTCCCTTCTCACAGGGTCAACAGCAGCCCCAGACCTCTCTTCTCTCTTCCAGTAAATGAAAATTCCACAACTGTGCTCTGAATGTGTGCCGATTTTGACTCAGAGAATATAGTACTTGTCCCATTTCTAAGCTCACCACCACAACCTTTTCCCTGCATGGAAATGCACGGATTAGCCATGGCAGAGAGACAGAAGGGGGGGAAAAAAAGGTTAAATTTTTTCTTCTCAGGTTTTAGAAAGGCCAGATATCTCCTCCCTTAGTCTCTAAGCCACCCAAGAAAAAATTAAAGTGGTATCACAAACACACAAGAGAAAAAAAATCATTATGTGGCTTGAAAAAAAAGATGAAGACAGCAGCACAGACATGAGAGTGGTCAGTCTGGGGACCTATCATACAAAAGGAAGTCAAAATACACCAAAAGTGACTCGGAGACTCACTGGATCCCCTCAGGGTTTTTTGTGTATGGATTTTTTTTAGTCTTTTTTCCTTTTGTTAGGCCACATGCTATTAAGAAGATTCTCAGCACAGGAAAAAAGAAAAGAGTACAGAGCAATGGAGATGGGGAACAGGAGAGCTGGAGAAGTCCAGACGAGGAGGGAGAAGTGGGGGCCACAGGGTTACATACAGGAGTCACCGTCAAGAATCACAAAGAGAACGAGAGGCAACACTTTCTTTATCTCTCACAGGCGAGTGAGGGCACTCAGCACTTAGTATTTCGGCTGGCTTGGGCATCTGCGGGAGAGTTTTGACCTGTGGGGGACAAACGCAGAGGCAAGATCAGGAAACTGGGCCCAGGTGTTCTCCCAGCCTTTCTCTCTGGAGTTCCTTCCTGGAACCTATCCCTGTCCAGCACTGCAGGCCCAGGCCTCGAGACTCCCGGCTCTGTGACCCTGTGACACAAACCCCTCGCAGGCTCTGAGTCTGGATCACAGGGCTGAATGTTGGTCCCCCAGACCCAATCGGCAGGCCTCTTGAGAACAAAAAGACAAAGAAGGCTGGGCACCGGTGGCTCACGCCTATAATCCTAGCGCTCTGGAAGGCTGAGGCGGGTCGACTGCTTGAACTTGAGAGTTTGAGACCAGCCTGAGCAAAAGCAAGACCTTGGTCGCTACTAAAAATAGAAAAACTGAGGCAAGAAGATCGCTTGAGCCCAAGAGTTAGAGGTTGCTGTGAGCTATAACCATGGCACTGTACCCAGGGTGACAGCTTGAGACTCTGTCTCAAAAAAAAAAAAAAAGACAAAGAAGGTGATCACTCAGTACCAATGTGACCAGAATCTCCCCAGCAGTTTGGGACACAGGATGGCGTCTTGTGAGAAGCACAGGCTTCAGTAGCCCCCACAGCCACTGCTGCACTCCTGTCCTCCCTCTGTTGGGAGCTTCCCTAGACCAACACCCCCTTTCCCACTTTCTGATGCTGATATTCCAGGGCCAAAAGCCAAGTAGAGAAAAGAAACACAAAGCAAGCTCTTACCGTATCGTGCCAGCAAGAAGTGGGTTGAAAGCATACAACCAGTCGTTCATGTCCTTGTCATTGAGAGCCTGCAAGAGGACCCCACGGTGCTTGGTGCAGACGGCAAAAGTGTTGGGTGTCTGAAAGAAACACAGGATGGTGAGAAAATTCCTACAGAGACTGCGCAGTAGGGACCACCTCGCGCATTCACAAGGCATTCTGTACTTCATACTCAAAGTCCAGGGAGACCAGGTAAAAAGGAGAAACTCCACGACACACAACAGAGGTGGAACTTGAAAAGGGACAGGCATGTGTGGTGCTGATAGGCCAAGACTGGGGGCGGGGGGAGGTGATCTTCACCTTCAGCATGGCCTGCTGGTCCTCGCTGCACTCCACCTGTGCTGCTGACAGGTTGATGACCCCACGCTCCACTGGGTCCTTGTCACTGTTATAGATGAAGACGTAAGGGCGACGGACCACAACAAAATGTTTAGCCCAGTTGCTGCAAAGCGGCTCCTTGAAATGCAGGTATCCTTTCTTAGAGACCACTGAGCTAAAAAGAATAGTATGAAATAAGAGAAGTTAGTTTTTCACAAAAAGAAATGATCATGAGCTGAGGACCATCAAAATATATCTCACCTGGGGCAAGTCCCCAGATTCAACAAAATAGGCAAATGACTTCTTTGTCCTAGAATCTTACTACGTATCTGCCAAACTACTATAGCAACATGTGATGCCAGAGTGGAGTGCAACTACAGAGCAGAAACCCAGCCCAATTCTTTTGTCCCACAATCTGCACGAGACTACAATTCAGATTGCACAGAGGAGCTGGAAGTAAATTCACCTTGCTGATTTGTTTTCTGTACCCAGCATCCCTGGTCAATATACTACTCACCCTGGTCTAATTTCTTCAATATCTGGAACCAGATTGAGAAATTCATTTTTTCCTGCTCGGGCCAAATAGGGTGTTTCCACAGCTGGGACAATCTGAAACTGTTCAAATTCTGGACAAGGACTAGAGGCCTGGGAATTGGCTTCTGGGGTCCTTTAAAAGAGAGAGGTTAAGAAGAAAGGAGTAACAAGTTTCAGTTAAGGTCAAGGTATGTTGTGTACATCATGTCACCAGGACAAACAAAATGCAACTCCTTGAACACCAGTTGCAAACTTCAGTTTCAGAGAGCTCAGCCAAGAAGATAAGATGGTGTCAGAAAGTTAATTCTGAATTCTCTTGGTGTCATCCTTCAAAAATTACAAAAGGAGGTTTGGGGGCCGTAGCACAGTGGTTATGGCGCCAGCCACATACACCGAGGCTGGAGGGTTCAAACTCAGCCCAAGCCAGCTAAACAACAATGACGACTGCAACGAAAAATAGCCAGGCGTTGTGGCGGGCGCCTGTAGTCCCAGTTACTTGGGAGGCTGAGGCAAGAGAATCGCTTAAGCCCAAGAGTTTGAGGTTGCTGTGAGTTGTGACGCCATGGCACTCAATCCAGGGCGACATAGTGAGACTCTGTCTCAAAAAAAAAAAAAAAAAATTACAAAAGGAAACTGCTCACTATGATCAAGTCACACAGTCTCTCTTCCTATTTTAAAGCCCTTTGAACACAGGTATCTGGTCTATGAGCTCTATTCCCTTTAAGTTTCTTCTCAGTTCCACGGCCACACAGATGGCAGTGGCTCTGAAAGGGTGTGGTCCCTATCAATGTCAGCTTCACATGGGAAACTGTTAGAGATTCAAACTGTCAGACTTCCCAAACCTACAGAACAGGAAACCCTGGGTGGGGTTTAGCTGTCTTCCCTGGAACAGGCACCCAGGGGATTTGGGTGTACGGTAGAGTTAGCCAAGGCCTCAGGGAGCCACAAAGAAGGCAAACTCCTGGCAGGCTGTGCGGAGCAGAGTTGGACCACCGACCTGGGCCAGTGCTGTGTGAAATACCTGCATCATTAGGCATCTCTGTAGAACATGTTAGCCAAATTAACTATGTTTCACTGATTCTAAAAAGCCCACTTGTGATACTTTACCATTTCTTAAATTGGGATGCCTCTTATAATTACAACATGTCAAATTCAGTTTGCAGCACTTTTTCTTTCTTAGCAGCACATAAAATGATCAATTACCTGGTTGTGTGATTTTCTCAAGCCGTTTTTGCCTGTGTCAGTGTTATACAGTAATATAGACAGGTGGGTGATAACCAGGTAGGTTTTGACAGGTGAGCATAATGAATGGAGATGCACAGGAGTTGAGGGTACATTGCAAAGATGGGATTAAGATGATGCATCATGGCTTGGCGCCTGTAGCTCAGCAGCTAGGGTGCCGGCCACATGAACAGGGGCTGGCGGGTTTGAACTCGGCCCGGGCCTGCCAAACAAACAATGACAACTACAACAAAAAAAAA
>CAUYON010049818.1:0-16522 GCA_963573935.1 Arctocebus calabarensis
CTAATATGCTGATAAATCACAGGTTTTTTTTTTGTTTTTTTTTGAGACAGAGCCTCAAGCTATCACCCTGGATAGAGTGCTGTGGCATCACAGCTCACAGCAACCTCCAATTCCTGGGCTCAAGAGAGTCTCCTGCCTCTGCCTCCCAAGTAGGTGGAACTACAGGCGCCCGACACAACGCCCGGCCATTTTTTGCTTGCAGCTGTCATTGTTTGGCGGGCCCGGGCTGGATTCGAACCCGCCAGCTCAGGTGTACGTGGCTGGCGCCTTAGCCCGCTGAGCCACAGGCGCCGAGCCAGGTTTATTTATTTTTTTTGAGACAGAGTCTCATTATGTCACCCTCGGTAGAATGTCCTGTCGTCACACCTCACAGCAACCTCAAACTCTTGGGCTAAGCAATTCTCTTGCCTCAGCCTCCCAAGTAGTACCTCCCAAGAACAACGCCCAGCTATTTTTTGGTTGTAGTTGTCATTGTTGTCTGGCAGGCCCAGGCTGGGTTCGAACCAACCAGCTCCAGTGTAATGGCTGGCGCCCTAGCCACTGAGCTACAAGCGCTGAGCCAAATCACATAGCTCTTTAAAAAAATTATTAGGGGCTCGGCACCCGTAGCACAGTTGTTCCGGTGTCAGCCACATACACCAAAGATGGTGAGTTCGAACTCCGCCCAGGACAGCTAAACAACAATGGCAAATGCAACCAAAAATAGCCAGGCATTGTGGCAGGCGCCTGTGGTACCAGCTACTTGAGAGGCTGAGGCAAGAGAATGGCTTAAGCCCAAGAGTTTGAGGTTGCTGTGAGCTGTGATGCAATAGCACTCTACCAAGGGCGACAGCTTGAGACTCTGTCTCAAAAAACAAAAAACAAGAACAAAAAATTATTAGGGAAGCTAATATGTAAGTGGTAATGATATCTCAAGGCCTCCATCTGCATATCAAAATTTGAGGTGCTAAATCAATAAACACAATCAGACACTCGGTCATCCTAGTAGTCTGTGGCTATGTTGCTGGACAGTTATATTCTGTGCATAATCAATTATTTTGATGTGACCTGTATTGGTCACTTCTGAGTACTCTCTAAGTATAAATGATTAGAGAAATTTTATAACATAGAACTTTGTCAAACCTGTACTTGTAGTTCCTTGGAATTAAGAAAGGCATATCAAAATACCATAACTTGTAATGATGCCTGACTTAGCCAACTCTTCCTTCTCCCCCCTCCACTGCCTTTTTTTTTTTAAAGACAGGATCTCACTCTATACCCAGGCTAGATAAGAGTGCAATGGTATGGCCATAGCTCACTGCAACCCCAGATTCGTGGGCCTTCTGCCTCAGCCTCCTGAGTAGCTGGAGTATAGGCATGTGCCACTGTATCTCACACCACCACATGGGCTGATTTTTCAATTTTTTGTAGAGATGGGGGTCTCACTTTTGCTCAAGCTCATTCTTAAATCTTAGCACAAAAGCTTTGCCTCTGCTTACTGGACAAATGCTTAACTAGTCCGGGTACAGTCCATTTATGTAGAACAACTCTGTTCCAAATTTATGACTTATATCCACAGAAAATAATGGGAAGTGATCGGGTTTAGTGCAGCATTTCCTAGAGTATGTTCTCCTTTGTTACTCCTAGACAAAAGGATCTCAAAAGATTGAAAAATGGTGGGCCAAATCCTTCTCTTGGAGTTTCACAATATATAGTAACATAATAAAGACTCTGTGAAGTCTTAAAATTAGAAAACCTGTTTAACCCAGGCTTAATAATTTAAATTTAATATAAATTTCTAGCAAAATGCTTGACCTATAACAGGTGCCCAGTGAATATTCTTATCTTCTCTATTGGTAGAAAAGAAACAAAAAGGAGGCTCATAATACATTATGAATTTCTGTAACTAGTAGCAATCAATCATTGTCCATTTGGTTCAGTCCCTATACACAGTCTCCAGCACTGTCCAATACCATAGCCACTAGCTATAGTACAATTTGACTAGTGACCCACTTGAAATGTGGCTGTTGTGAATAAAGAACTGAATCTTTAATTTTAATTAAGCTAATCAAAATAGCTACTGAAGCTAGGTTTGTTTCATAATGGGATCATCTGGGAACTTTAAAATGTACCACTCACTGTGTGGGCGGCGTCTGTGGCTCAAAGGAGTAGGGCACCGGCCTCATATGGCAGAGGTGGCGGGTTTAACCCAGCCTTGGCCAAAAACTGCAAAAACAAACAAACAAACAAAAACACACAAAAAAACGGTGGTGCCTGTAGCTCAAGGAGTAGGGTGCCGACCCCATATACCAGAGGTGGCAGGTTCAATGCCGGCCAGAGCCAAAACAAACAAACAAAAATACCACTCACTGTGTTCCCAGAGTCATTAAATTTTAATCTCTGCACCCAGAATAGGTGTGTTTAAAAAGTTCCACAGATGATTTTAATGCAGAAAGAAGGCTGAGAACCACTGCTCTTCCCATCCGCTATGAATTAGTACTCTAATTTCTTTCTTTCTTTTTTTTTTAGAGACAGAGTCTCACTTTATCACCCTCAGTAGAGTGCTATGGCATCACACAGCTCACAGCAACCTCCAGCTCCGGGGCTTAGGCGATCCTCTTGTCTCAGCCTCCCAAGTAACTGGGACTACAGGTGCCTGCCACAACGCCTGGCTATTTTTTGTTGCAATTTGGCCAGGGCCAGGTTTGAACCTGCCACCCTCAGTATATGGGGCCGGCGCCCTACCCACTGAGCCACAGGCGCCGCCCAGTACTCTAATTTCAAAAAACAAAAGCATTTTGGATACTTAAATTGATATGTTATGGATTCTTTCCACTAACTTTCCTTATGCAGGTATTTATAACTTCAAATATTATCTCATTTCTCTTCTCTCAAAATCTTTGTCAATTATAAAGTAAGAATGGCTAATATTACATTATAATTTATAGAATCATAAATGTGTATTAAAGGCATAAAACTAGACAGAATATCAACTTTAAGACCATTAAGAGGAAAGAGGAACATGGGAACAAAAATATCTGTAGTTATGTTTTATTAATTTAAATCTTTTAAATTTTTGCTTCTTTTAATTATACAAACACAGAGCTAAACTGTGGCATAACTTTCCAGGGACAGTTCTGTTCACATACTGGGGATGTTTCCACGTTAGCCAAAAGCTAAAAGTTTAATAAATAAGCAACTATTCACCAATCCTTCAAATATGTATGTATCCACTCTTTTATACCATTTATTTCCATCTGTGTCAACTTACAAAAAAAAGATACTAGATTTTAAAAAGGCGAACTGGATTGGGAAGTCTTTTGTATTTACCCTAGGAGGTCAAGCATGTATGTTTAGGAGTCCTTAAACTTGAGGTTTGCTTCTACTCACAGTTTTTTAGACTTTTAATAGGCAAAAGACAGATGATTACTACAAATTTCCTTCATTATATTTTTGCCTCCAAATTGTTTTATAATTTTGATACAGTCCCAACAAAGATACTGAACTGTAATCATTTTAAATGATTCATCATTAAACACTTGTTTTTTGGATTCCTTCTCCCATTTAGAATATCTAGATTACTGCCTCTAAAATCTATCGAGATAGATAGATAGCTTTAAAGGGTTGTTTTAAAAAAGTATCTTTAGGCTTGGTGCCCATACCTCAGTGGTTGGGGTGCCAGCCACATACACTAGGGCTAGGGGGGTTGTATCTGGCCTGGGCCTGCTAAACAATGACAATAACAACAAAAATATTGTGGCATTGTGGTGGGAACCTGTAGTTCCTGATATTTGGAAGGCTGAGGCAAGAAAATCATTTAAGCCTAAGAGTTTGAGGTTGCTGTGAGCTCTGACACCACAGCACTCTACCCAGGGCAACATAGTGAAACTCTGTCTCAATAAATAAAATAAAAAGTCTTTAATTTCAAGCAAGTTTTCATTTAAACATGTCTTTCTTGATAGGTTGTTTAAAAATCATTTATTACTCAAGAGTGAATTATTAAGGATATAATAAATAACTTTGAGTAATTTATAGAACTAAGAAATGGGAACTAAAAACTTTATACTCCCATTCTTACTAACCAGTCATGTGTCTTGTGCTTTAACTTGAAAGCAGGATTATTTTTCAGTATCAGAAAGGATCTATACCACCTTGGCATGAAGAAGTAGTTAATAAGTTTCCTCTCTACCAATAAAACAATCCCTTTGCAGGATATTTGAACCCTGGGCAGTATCTCAGTTTCAGCAAAGAAGTGGTTCCTTTCTCCAGCCACATACACGAAGACTGGTGGGTTGGAACCTGGCCCAGGCCAGCTAAATAACAATGACAACTGCAACAAAAAATAGCCGGGCGTTGTGGCAGGTGCCTATAGTCCCAACTACTTGGGAGGCTGAGGCAAGAGAATCGCTTAAGCCCAAGAGTTTGAGGTTGCTGTGAGCTGTGACGGCACCGCTCTCTACTGAGGGCGACATAGTGAGACTCTGTCTCAAAAAAAAGCACTAAATGATGAATCTATATGTTGGCCTGATTGGTTGAGATTGGCTGCAAAATTGTTATTATAACAACGGGATATCCATATTTGCATCTCAGCAGTGTTTTAAATGTATTTGATAAAGAACTTAGAGCCTCAGAGCATAGAGGCTCTAGACGTGCCAAGTGTTCTGTGGGAATGACAAACCTGCATAGACCAAAAAGGTGATGAGTGCAGCCAGCAGGTGGATGCGAAGCTTGGTTCGGACCTCCTGGAAGTGCAGCAAAGCGCTGTGAAAGATAAAGGAGCAGATGGCTTCTGTGATTACTGCTTTGGGCAAATCCACTTGGATAGGATTCTTGCAAGCGAAGCTTCTTTCACTGACGTGATACTTGGTCAGATTCAAGCTCCACAGGGCGCCTACGCAGTACCTGCTGCATAGGGCACTAACCAGCTGAGCCAATAGCCTCATCGCACCCATCTCGGGGGACATGTCCCCCAGCATCATCTGCATCATCACGCCGCATGGGTTGCTGGAAGTGCCCAGCAGAGTCAGGCCATGCACCAACGAGAAGAAGTAGATTAACGTCAAAGTCCAGGTGGGGTGCACGGAGTCCTGTTCGCTCAGCAATTGCAGCTCGTGGGTGCAGCAGCAGAGCTGGAAGGTGGCTAGAAACTCCAAGACGAAGGCGTGGGCCATGGGCCTGTGCAGCTGCTGCCGGGAGATCACGCGAGCCAGCCCCATGAACAGCACCACCGACAACATCAGTCCCAGCGAGGTGCAGGTGTCCTGTACTTCGGGCCTAAGCCCCAGCAAGGCCGACATGGCTCCCTCAGCTACTGACCCGGCTGCGGGCTAGGACTCCCGGGAGGAGGCGGTGTGTGGGCTGGAGTCCGAAGTCCGCAGCCCCGCCTCCTTCTCACGCCCCTCGGGGCGGGTAGCCTGGGAGGAACCTGGGGCCCTGGGGGCGTCACGCTGGGGGGCTTCTCCCCCGCTTCCCGGGCTCTGCTAGGGTGTTGGGACCAGAGCCAGGGAGAAGGGAGAGGAGAGGCGGCGAGAAGAGCCCTGCTAGGGAGCAGGTGGAGGGACAATGGTCAGCCGGGCCCGACAAGCACACGCCCTCCGGCGCCTCCCCAGGCCTGCCTAGAAGAGGGCGCCGGCGGGGCAGGGCGCGGAGGCGGCGCGCGCCGAAGCCCTTTGCGCACGCGCGCTGCAGCCAGTGCTCCCGGGCAGGAGGAGCTAGTACCGCCGCGCTGGAATAGGTAGCTGCTTGTCGGGAAGGACCTTGACATTTTTCTTTTCCTGTTCCAAAACGGTAAAGCCGTCGAGCTGGAAAGCCCCCTAAAGGTCATCTCGGACAACTACTTCGTTTCTATTAAGGGTGCGTCGGAGATTGAGAAGAGATGCAGCGCGGAAGGAGTGGTGTAGACTTGCGAACCAGCCTTAGACCTCTGTGAGCAAGGCGTGGAACTGGGTCTCCTTGAGCCCAGAAAAGAGAACTTTTCGTAATGGTCATAATATATAACATAAACTATACCATTTTATGGCACTCTTCTTACATGAGAGGAAACCCAAAATGTGTCTCTGGAGAGAGCTGCTTGACAGAGTTGGGAGTCGTGACACGTAACGTTGATCTGCTTTAGAAAGCGTGAAAACCACTTAACACAGACCCCAGGTCATAGAAAGTGTTCAATATGTGGAAGCTTAAAGTTGAAACAGCAGATTTCAAGATTTCACGCCCCAGTCCCAACAGCTCTCCCACCGGGGTGGCCCGTTGTGGGTGCGGAGTGGAAGAGTCTGAGGTTCCTCAGACCTCCTGCATCTAGCGAGGTCTTGTGCTAGTGGAACCGTGGCATGCTTCAGTGTGGGGGCTCACGCTCCTAAGCCTCAGTCCTGCCTCCCCTGGGCTCTGCACAAATGTACACGTCATAGGGCTGGAAAGGAGAAAGAGGAACAAAAGTGAGGGTAATCGCTAGGTACAGTGCTAGAGCATTCTTGGAAGGCCTTTTGGAGAGTAAAGCACCTCCATCTTTTCACAGCTACTCCCCGAGGCGGCAGGATCGCTTGAACTTAGAAGTTCTGGTGCCTGTCTGTGCCCATCAGGTGTCTGTGTTAAGTTCTTGGTCAGTATGGTGACCTCCGGGAATGGAGGAGCACCAGGGTGCCTAAGGAGGGCTGAAGCGGAAATTCCAGGGCAGTTCACTAGCGAGATCTTGCCTGTGAAAGCCACTTTACTCTAGCCTCAACTCGACTCTTTGGGGGTGGAGGGATAAAGAAAAAAGTCACTCTATCTTGGATGTTCATCTGCCATGTTGACTTCTGATTAACCCCCATTCCATGAATTCCTGTAGGATTTCTACTTTATAGTTACTGTAAATCCTGCCCTTAGGTGGAAATGACCTTGATCATAAATCCTGCCCTTAGATTCATACAGCATTCTTGCCTTTCTCTTTGATCTCAATTGTCTTCTACATTCCTTCCCTAAGGTATGAAAGCCCTGGGCCTGGGAGGTAATGGGGGGGATCTTCTATCCCCAGGTGGAGGCTTCTGTTTTGTAAGTCTTTGTTAAATGTTTCTTTTGGAGAAATTGGATTTGTCCGTCTCTTTTCTTCCTAGGACTTTGTGTTCTTACTGATTCTCTTCAAGTTTCCTCACCCATCTTAACTTGTCCTTTTGTAACATAATGAACCAAGATTTCTGTGGTGCCAATAGACATTCTCTGTATTTAAAAACAAATCAGTTCTTTGACAAAACACAAACTAGTAGAAAATGAAGTCCTTTTCTCTTTTCTGTGTTGCTGCCTGATGAGGAAGAATTTAGAATAGATTAAAACTGTTTATCACTGCTGTTAAAAGAGTTGATTGCTGACCTCGCATGGTGGCTTATCCCTGTAGTTCCAGCTACTCAGGAGGCCAAGGCAGAAGGATTACTTGAGTGCAGGAGTTTGAGGTTGCAGTGAGCTAAGATGATACCATGGCACTCTAGCCCTGAGAGTGAGACTCTATCTAAAAACAAACAAACAAAAAAGGAGAGTGAAGCCCTCCTGAGAGAGCTTTTGGAGAAGAGGCTGCATCACATCTTGGTCATGTAATCCTTCCACTGCTCCCTTTTTAATAGAAGTCACTTGAGAATTAATGTGAATGTATTTTGTTTACTGATCTGCTAATAATTCACTTTTCCTAGCAAGAAGACTAGTCTTTCGGATTTCGGTAAGATTTATTTTTTTTTTACTTTGTTAAGGAATTTTTATATCACTAATATGCATTGTCATTAAAGGTCTTTCAATGTTGTTTTAAATTCTTTGTGAATCTAAGGGCAGGATTCATTGTCAAGGTTGTTTCCACCGAAGGGCAGGATTTACAGGAACTGTAAAGTAGAAATCTTTTTTTTTTTTAGAGACAGAGTCTCACTTTGTTGCCCTCAGAGTGCTGTGACGTCACAGCTCACAGCAACCTCCAGCTCTTAGGCTTAGGCAATTCTCTTTCCTCAGCCTCCAGAGTAGCTGGGACTACAGGTGCCTGCCACAATGCCTGGCTGTTTTTTTGTTGCAGTTTGGCTGGGGCGGGTTCGAACTCACCACCTTAGGTATATGGGGCTGGCGCCCTACTCAGTGAGCCACAGGCACTGCCTGTAAAGTAGAAATCTTACAGGCATTTTTATTTTCAGAAGAAATCACTAATTAAAATCTATTCACAGTGACATCATGGACTAAGACATCTGTTAGCTTTGGTAAAACAATAGTAAAGATTGAGTCCTTGCTCTTGAAAAGCATAGAAGAAGGAACAGAAAACAGAAAATCAAAATACAGTGTAAAAGTACTGTGGTAAAAGAGAGGGCTCTGTAGGGACAGAGGAAAGGGGCATCCACTTAGACTTAAGGAAAGGCGCCTTAAAAGAAGTATCAGACTGAAACTTGAAGGATAAGTGGGAGTAATAGGGTGAAGGGAAGGGGAGGAAAGAGAGGCAGAAGTAATTACATTTTGCAAATGCTCAAAGAGAAAGCCTATAGCAGTCAGGATGCTCTAGGCTGGAGTACAGAGGGAGAAGTAGAAAGAGATTGAGGTTAAAGGAGATAATGCCTGAAAAGTACTTAGTCCATAGCCTAGCACACATTTAGTGCTTAATAAAGGTTATTATATACAGATGGGGGTACAGTAGATCATAGTTAAGCAATGATCAGTTTTGCTCTTCAGTCTCACACAAGGTAAGGGAAAATGGAGGAGGAAAAAAACCCACCAAAATTTAGAATTGCATTCCAGTGACATCTGTGAAAGGAGATGAGGTGTTTAAGAGCTTCTTAAGGTATACCTGTCCACTCAGTGTTATCATGGGCAGAAACATGGAAGGGGATTTAAGTCATAACATTTAAAAAAATATTTTTTTTCAAACAGTCAAGCTTTCAGAAAAGTTACTAGTACAAAGAAATATATTTTTCCTGAACCATTTGAAAGTGAGTTGCTAATGTTATGTATATTCTATTACCCAGAATAACTTAGTGTTTATTTTCTTAAACAATGGTCACCTACATAACTATAGTAAGACTATCAAAAGCAGGAAGTCATCGTTACTACCATTTACTCCTCAGATCCCATCTAAAGTTTTGCCAGTTGCACAACATTATACTGTATAGCAAAAGGATCCATATCAGAATCACTTATTCCATTTGGCTGTCATGGCTCTTTAATATCTTTAAATCTAGAATAGTTCCTCAGTTCTTCCTTGATTTTCATGGCCTGGACAATTTTAAGTATTACAGGTCAGTCATTCTGTAGACCCTCTTTGAATTTGAATTTGTCTGTGTTTGCAAGATAATTAGTTTCAGGTTATGCATCTTTACTAGGAATAACACAAAAGCTATTCTGTGTTTTTCTCATTGTATTTTATCAGATGACACATAATTTTAATTTGTCCCATTACTGATGTTAATCACTTTTTTCCTTTTTTTTCTGGGGGAAAAAAAAGTGTGTGTAGTGTTTCACATTGTTGCCCAGGCTTCAGTGCTGTGGCCCAGTCATAGCTAACTGTAACCCCAAACTCCTGAGCTCAAGCAGTCCTCCTGCCTCAGCCTCTTAAGTAGCTGGAACTATAGGTATGCATCACTATGCATACCTGGCCCTCTTTATCTTTTTTAAATTTTTATTTATTATTATTATTATTTTTCATTTTAGGGCTAAATGTAATAGAATGTGAGTCTAAACTCTTACATTTAGAACAAACAAAACTTTAAAATTACTGATTAGACAGAGTCTTACTACATTACCTTTGTATAGTGCCATGGCGTCACAGCTCACAACAACCTTAACCTCTTGGGCTTAAGTGATTCTTTTGCCTCAGCCTCCCAAGTAGCTGGGACTATAGGCACCTGCCACAATGCCCAGCTATTTTTTTGTTGCAGTTGTTTGCTGGCGTGGGCCAAGTTTGAACCCAACACCCTCAGTGTATGTGGCTGGCGCTGGAACCACTGTGGTATGGGCCTTTTCTTTTAAATTTTTAGAGATACAGTCTTGATATGTTGCCTGTGCTGGTTTTGAACTCCTGGTCTCAAGGGATCCTCCTGCCTCAACCTGCTATAGTTAGGATTACAGGCATGAGCCACCATGCAATGTTAAAATTTTTTTTTTTTCTTTTGAGAGAGTCTCAAGCTGTCACCCTGGGTAAAGTGTCTGGTGTCTGCTCACAGCAACCTCCAACTCCTGGGCTCAGGTGATCCTCTTGACCTAAGTAACTTTGGAAATGAATGGAGTCTGTAAAACTAATGCAAAAGGAATACATAAGTACTGTAGTCTAATTGACAAAGTTATATACTTACAGGGTTGTAAGTTAACAATTCGGAAACCACTATGTGTCAATATTGGAATTGAACAATTAAGTAAATGGATGGCCAATGATAGGAACCAGATTTCTTACTGTTGGAATGGGAGGTTACAGATAATCAAGGGAAGAAGCTAAAATGATTCACATGGTAATGAATTAGAGGTGGAAATATCAGTATGAACTCAAGTTTAGCTTAACATAGCTAGAGATGACTACATTCATAAATATTTATAGATGCGTGCATATACATGGGTTAGTATACCCACATATATTTCCTTCTCTGTCAGCAGAGAAGTCCTGGAAGGAAGGACACCCCAGTGGCAATTAGCACATCCAGTGCCCAGAGCTTGGTTTCTAATACCTATGCTCCAACATAAGGAACCAGGGTTCCTTGGAGAAATGACAGATTGAAGGACTGAGGCAAGAGATATATATATACACAAGGTGAACCTGGAGCACCCTATACTGCCAGGAAGTAAAAAAGTGGTAGAGAAAAAAAGAAAAGATGGAGATATGTCCAAGGGATATAGGAGCCAAATGAAAGAGCTAGCCAGAGCTGAGGAGTTTGAGCAACAAAATAAAGTAGTATGCATTATGACTCCAAGTATAAATTAAACACCCTGAGCCATGCTGATATATATAAATGACTGAATACAAGGGAATAGAAAAATCTGTGCCAAAAATTCCAAATAATTAGCATCTGCCTTACAGCAGGCTAAGTACTCATCATTTGTTAAGTGTGAGTTGTGTGTTTTGGCTTTCTTCCAAAGAGTGCAATACAGAAACGTGGAGAAATCTGACAGACATTTGATAGGCGAGCAAAGGTAACATCAACAGGGATAAGCTGGGTTGACATTTTGTACCCTTGTTATGATGTAATAAGAATGGCATTTTACCTCTGTGATCTTTCTTCCCAAAATGCATCACCCTGATTCAGTCATAATAAAAACATCAGGCTTGGTACCTGTTGCACAGTGGTTACTGTGCCAGCCACATACACCGAGGGTAGCGGGTTCCAACCCAGACCGGGCCAACTAAACAACTGCAACAACAAAAAAAATAGACAGGTATTGCGGCAGGCTTCTGTAGTCTCAACTACTTGGTAGGCTGAGGCCAGAGAATCGCTTAAGACCCAGAGTTTGAGGTTGCTGTGAGCTGTGAGGCCATGACACTCAACTGAGGGTGACATAGTGAGATTCTGTCTCAAAAAGAAAAGAAAAACATCAGAAAAACGCCAATTGA
The DNA here is from genome assembly GCA_963573935.1 of Arctocebus calabarensis. NCBI lineage: Eukaryota > Metazoa > Chordata > Mammalia > Primates > Lorisidae > Arctocebus > Arctocebus calabarensis. The sequence continues at coordinate 11,507 of CAUYON010049818.1, forward strand.
AGGGCCATGTGCAAATTACTTGACCAGTACTCCTCAAAATGGGTACAGTGGCTCACGCCTGTAAACCTGGCTCTCTAAGAGGTCAAGGCAGGAAGATCCCTTGAGTTCAGTTGCTTCAGACCAGCCTGAGAAAGAGCGAAACCCCATCTCTATTAAAAATACACAAAATTAGCTGGGCATTGTAGCTGGAGCCTGCCAGCTACTTGGAAGGCTGAGGCAGGAGGATTGACTGAACCCAGGAGTTTGAGGTTGCTATGAGCTAGGCTGATGTCATGGCACTCTAACCTGGGCAATGGAGTTGAGATTCTGTTGAAAGGAAGAAAGGGAGGGAGGAAATGCCTCAACATAGGACTTCAGTCCTATGAAGCTGGCACCTGTGGACACCCAGCAACTGTAGAGTGCTTTGGGCACCTGTAGAATACATTGAGTACCAGAAGCTTATCTGTCCCTTTAAGCCTCAACAGAAACAAGAGTCTCTACAGGAAGTCAGAGATGGACAGGCTGGAGGAAAATGATGCTAGAAACATCTGCTCTTCAGGTGTACTCTGGAGTGTCACAAAACTTTTTGGAAGAAAAAGATGTGTGGCTTTCTTGCCAAATGTATAGAAACAGAGTCAAAGAATTACTGCTTTGTGACTATTGCAGCCCTGTATTTACTGTGAAGGATGTTGTGGGTTGAAAAACAGATGATCTACAAAGAGAGGGGACATTTCTAAGGTATCTCCGTAAATCTTTTTAAAATTCATTAAATATAAAATTTAAAATATAAAAATCTTTACACTATTGATGGGATGGCAAACTAATACAGCCTGTTTGGGAAGAAGTATGGAGAATCCTCAAAGAACTCAAATAAATCTTCCATTTGATTTCACAATCTCATTACTAAGCATTTACCTAGAAGAAAAAAAGTCATTTTATCATAAGGCATTTGCACTAGATTGTTTATCACAGCCCAATTTACAATTGGCAAGATAGGGAAACAACTCAAGTGCCATCAACCCATGAATGGATTGATAAACTGGAATACTATTCGGCCATAAAAAATATGGATTCTTTACATCGTTTGTATTAACCTGGGTAGAGCTGGAGAACATCTTCAGTAAAGTCTCACAAGAATGGAAAAGTAAGTATCCAGTGTACTCAATACTAACATGAAACCACTAGATGAACTAATACATGCTCGTACAAGAGGAAAACTTGAATTCAAGTTGGGCTTGGAGGGGGGGTGGGATTTGGCGTGCTCTCACCTAGTGGGCACAACATAAGGGTGTATGTCACACTTCCTGAGTGAGGGACACAACTACACCAGAGACCTTAAATGCAAACATTGTAATCTAATTGTTTGTACCCTCATCTTAATCGGAAATAAAAATAAAATACAAAAATCTATGAAATATGTACATATACATGTATTTATATATACATACACACATGTGCCCCAAATGCATTTGAATGGCCTGGACCTCAAAGGGTACTATTTTTTTTTCTTTTTTATTAAATCATAACTTTGTACATTAATGCAATCATGGGGTACAATGTGCTGGTTTCATATACAATCTGAAATATTTTCATCAAATTGGTTAACATAGATAGCCTTCATGGCATTTTCTTAGTTATTGTGTTAAGACGTTTATATTCTGCATTTAGTAAATTTCACCTATACCCTTCTAAGATGCACCATAGATGTGATCCCACCAATTCCCCTCCCTTCACCCATCCTCCCCCTGGTACTATTTTTTAAACAAAAGTTACAACTACCGTTTTGAGACTGCAGTGAGCTTTGATGACACCACTGCACTCTAGTTCAGGCAACAGAGTGAGGCTCTGTCTCAAAAAAAAGAAAAAAATGAAATGGTGAACTGGTGATTTAGCATTACCAGGAAATGAGTTATCATCTACATTTCCCTGCAGACTCTGTGCCAGACCAGCATTGGTATCCAGCACTGGTGAAGCAAAGTTAACAATCTTTCTGATAGTGTCTGGAAGTGATGACCCATGGTGGTTGTTAGAGTGTCATGAGTCAATGGTTTTGAAGATAAGCAGAGGCAAAGAGGTTTATATTGTTTCAATACAAACAAGTTCCAGAGTCATGGCATTGTGAGTAATAACAACATAGCTACCTTCTTCAGAAGTGAGAACTATGACTTTAGTCAGCAATGATGCATTTGGAAATAAATTACATAAAGAGAGGGTTCCCAGACCTGAACATGAGATGGCACTGGACATACAAATAATCCTCATGTCCCTTGACTGGACAATAAACCAACACCTAAGTACCTTTTTCTACCCATGATTCTAAATCTATATCAATAAATCACTAGCTGACAAGAGCTCACGAACTTTGTAATACATGTTAAGCCATATTGTTAATATGGATAGCCCCCCACCTACCACACCCATTGACCCAGGGCCTTGTACACATAGTTTTCTGTGTGAGTGGTGACAGCAATTTTAACCCCCATGGGACATTTGGCATTGCCTGGACACTTGGTGATTTTTTTTTTTTTTTTGAGACAGTCTCACTATGTTGCCCTCGATAGAGTGCTGTGGTGTCACAGCTCACAGCAACCTCAGACTCTTGGCCTTAAGCAATTCCCTTGCCTCAGCCTCCCAAGTAGTTGGACCTACAGGCGCCTACCACAATGCCTGGCTATTTTTTGTTGTTGTTGTTGCAGTTGTCATTGTTTAGCTGGCCTGGGCCAGTTTCAAACCTGCCAGCCTGGGTGTATGTGGCCGGGCCCCTACCCTCTGAGCTATGGGTGCTACGTGGTTTTGTTTTTCGAGAAAGAGTCTCCACTTTGTCACCCCAACTAGAGTGCAATGGCGTCATCATAGCTCACTGCAGCCTCAAACTCCTGGGGTCAGACAATCCTTGCCTCAGCCTCCCAAGTAGCTGGGACTGCAGGTGTGCACCACCATGCTGGGCTAATTTTTCTATTTTTTGTAGGAGGGTCTTGCTGTTGCTCAGCTTGGCCTTGAACTGCTGCACTCAAGCAGTCCTCCTACCTTGGTTTCTCAAAGTGCTAGAATTACAGACATGAGACACCTAGTGACATTTTTGATTGTCACAGGTTGGGAGTGGAGGAGTGCTATTGGCATCTAGTAGGCAGAGGCCAGGGATGCTGCTACTCCTACAATGTAAATGACAGCACCCACAAGAAGAATTATTTGGCCCCAAATGTCATTAGCTCAAAGGTTGAGAAACTGTCTAGGGGCATTCTGCTCTAGTAAACTCATTTCTAGGCTAATCTATTCCTGCAGTGCAATGTTTTTTGAAGGGAGCCCCAGACCACTAGGTCAGACTCACATGGGTATGTGGAGGAGCAAACCACATAGGTATCTGGGGGAGACTTTCAGGCAAGGGAACAGCAAAAAGCAGGAGGCCAGGGAGCAGAGCAGAGTAAAGGGATACTTCTGGAAAGTAAGTTGAGGTGTGTCAGGCCACCCAGGATTGAGGAGAAAGGGTCAGGGGTAAGGGAAAAGCAGAACTGGGGCCTGCTAGGCTCTGACAAGATTTTAGGGTGCTGTAAGAAAATTGTAACAGGAGGGGTTTTGCTTTGCAGTTCCTACAGCAGCACAAGTGTTTAAGTTGAGAAATAGTTGGCCACGTTTGTCAAGTGTCCACAATGTGCCAGGAATTTACATATGTGTTGTGATTTAGCAGTACTATGAATTGAGTGTTATTGCTTCCATTTTATAAATGAAAACATTTCAGACCAGAAAAGGTAAGGAATTCCAACCAAGGTTATATACTACTAGTAAATAAAAAGAGAAGCAAATTTATCGTTTTCTCTTCATTTCTTATCTACCTGCTCACCTTGCTGTCATTAGTTCCTTTGGAAAAACAAAATGATGCTACAGGTAGGAAGGAGCCAGTGGCAGGCCTGGCCATAATCTTGTCTGCTGGGTTCCCGTTTTTGTTGAATTACATACCTGGCCTTACCAAAAATGACACAAAATGAGAGCATCTTATTTGTTTCATAGCCACTCGTGCTCTGTGACCAACCATTTCCGTATACAAATATTAAATAAAAAGTAATGTATTTGTTATGGCCTGTATTTAGAAATTGATCTTTTTAATATTTTATTAAAAATTACAACTACAGAAACAAAATTGAAATGATAAACAATAAAAGTAGGAACTGGCCCTTTTTAACCAGAAATAGATACTGGCCTGGAAATAGAGTGAAAGCCGAAGATCATTGAAATACTTCACCCACTCATAGGCATTTGTCTCCCAGTAAGTAGGATTTTAAAAAACAAAACAGAAGGGTGGTACCAGTGGCTCAAAGGAGCAGGGCACTGGCCTCATATACTGGAGGTGGGGGTTAAAATCTGGCCCCGGCCAAAAACTGCAAAAAAAAAAAACCCGGAACATTTTCAATGCCATGTAGGAATTATACAAGATAGAATTGCAATGATTCCAAAGTTTCCATTTGGGACATTAGAGAAACCTGTGACACTTAGCTACATGGTGTTGGGAAGAAGAAAATCTGTTTGTTTGTTTGTTTTTGAGACAGTTTGTTTGTTTTTGAGACAGAGTCTCACTTTGTCACCCTAGGTAGAGTGCTGTAGCATCATAGCTCACAGCAACCTCAAACTCTTGGGCTCAAGTGATCCTCTTGCCACAGCCTCCCAAGTAGCTAGGACTACAGGTGCCCACCATAATGCCCGGCTATTTTTAGAGATGGGGTCTCGCTCTTGCTCAGGCTGGTCTCCAACCTGTGAGCTCATGTAATCCACCCACCTTGGCCTCCTAGAGTGCTAGGATTACAGGCATGAGCCCCTGCACCTGGCCTAAGAAAATCTTTCAAAAGTTACTTCTGTAAAATTTCTATCCTTTAGATTTACTGTGAATATTTTTTTTTTTTTTTGAGACAGAGCCTCAAGCTGTCACCCTGGAGAGAGTGCTGTGGCATCACAGCTCACAGCAACCTCCAATTCCTGGGCTCAAGCGAGTCTCTTGCCTCTGCCTCCCAAGTAGCTGGGACTACAGGGCCCGCCACAACACCCGGC
>CAUYON010049820.1:0-19357 GCA_963573935.1 Arctocebus calabarensis
TTGTGGCGGGCGCCTGTAGTCCCAGCTACTTGGGAGGCAGAGGCAGGAGACTCGCGTGAGCCCAGGAATTGGAGGTTGCTGTGAGCTGTGATGCCACAGCACTCTGTCCAGGGTGACGGCTTGAGGCTCTGTCTCAAAAAAATAAAAAAAATAAAAAAAATAAACCCAACCATGAAGAAATAAATGGAATCAGAAAGTATGTATTTTTCAGGTTCCAGGGGGTATAAACAAATGCCATGGAAACACCATGTTATTCTATCTTTAGAAGACAAGAGACAGTATCTTACTTTCTCTCTCCCTAGGACATGTAACATTCTTTAATAAGAGGAAGATATTTAATCAGGAGTAAGTATGGGCAAAGCATTGAGCAGAGGTTTGAAATGTTAAATGCTCTTTCATCAAGGAAAGATTTTTCTCCTTAATGCATATGTGTTAAATTTTACTCTAATCAGCTAGTTCTTTTTTTTTTTTTCTTACACTCAGTGGAAATTGCAGATAACTTCTTTTAACTATAAAACCTGATTTACATGCTGTAGCTAAATGCAGAGATTTCATTTATGAATGTTAATCAGTGATTTATTTCATTGTTTTCCTTTTTGGACAAGTCACTGCAAAAATTCCTTTGCAAGTAGGATGGTATTAAAAATCTTTTTTGACTGCAAAACCACTCCCCTAGCAGTATCAATAATACTCTGTCATTTCCGTCAGTTACTTTATTACATTTGATAAACGAACCAATACAGCCCCACAAATCAAAAAACTAGTGTTCAGCCCTTTGATAATCATCTATAACAGATTCTGGAACCTCTGTAATATTTCAAAGAATTGGCCTTTTTCCAGTTGCTGCTGATATTGGGATTTGAGTTAATTGCTGATGCATCTCAAACAACTGAGCAGGTGCTCAGAGAAAGAACATTCCGGGTATTTTCTTTGTTATTTATAGACAGAGCTCGCTGCACTAAACCCTTGAGCTGGCTTTTTAGAACCCACTGTATAACAATTTCATTCACTTTCATGTCAACAAGCTTTGGCTTGATAAATTAAAATGAAAAAAAAAAAGTGCTGGCTAAAGCACTGTAGCCCTATATGATTCATTTTGCTGCACATTTCTGGCAGTTGCCCAAGAATGACCTACTGTCTTCCTAGTGTCCTTATCATTTTCCCATCTGGAAAGGGCTAAACCTTACTGTACACTGGGGAGTTAAAGGCCTGTGCGGGCTGCATTCAAAGGCCATTAACAATCATAACTCTAAAAATCATCACTCTCTTCCAGGCAAGGTTAACAGTAGTCTATCGAATAGATAGGAAGGTCAATATTTTACTTGTATTTAAATAAATACAAAAAAGAGACATGATTTCTTTAATAGCATAGGACTGCATGCTAACTCGAACAATTATATTTTCAAAATTTTTTGATCTTCCTTAGAACTAGTTCGTTCTAAATTAAGCAAATTCTGGTATTAGTTGTCATTGTACTATTTAAACAAAAATATTCATTCATGTATTCTTTCTTTCTTTCTTTCTTCTGCAGTTTTTGGCCAGGGCTGGGTTTGAATCCACCACCTCTGGCATATGGGGCTGGCACCCTACTCACTGAGCCACAGGCGCCGCCCCATGTATTCTTTCTTTAATCAAAGATATTTCTTTTAAAAGGTAGGATGGTTATTTTAGTAATTATTTTAACAATTAACTATCAAGATGTAAAGGCCATTAAGGGAAAAAAGTAAACATATTTTGGAAAAGAGAAGATAAATGATAGTGGAGTAACTGTAAATTCTAGTATTTAATTATAGCAAAGTGATTTTTAAATTTACAAGGAAGTTTCCTAGACCACTACTATAAATTGTTTATAACTAAATTAATTTTAAAATATGATACTGATTAAGCATTTATCACCCAAGGAATTATCAAAACATGGGCATAAGGCTGTAAAATCTAAACAACTAAAATTTTTAGGAGATGAAAGTTCCCTATTACTGGATATTTAAATCAATGGTATAAGGCTTTTGACAGTTAACTTATAAGGCATATTGGTGATTATTAGTCTTGCCTCCAAGGTGGCAGAAAATTAGTGGCAGGCAATTAGTCTTCCCTCCAAGGTGGCAGAATTTTTGACCAACCAGCATTGCTTAGGGAAATGAGCAAGATCGAAACACAGTGGGCAAAGCCAATCAAATGCCTTCTTTAAGAAAGAAGAAATAAGGCAGAAAGAAGTTAAGTTGGCTCCCTACCTACCTGTCCCCAGTAGATAATTTGTTTAGGAAGCATAACCCCTTACCGAGATGCTGGGTGACTGCAGAAGTCCAGACACTTAAACCTCGAATCCTGCCTGGCAATTGAAAGGCTGGAGAGGGAAGGGAAAGGACACAAAGATAATTTCAGAATTTGCATTGCTAGAATTCAACACTGGAATTGTGCCTAGGTAGATGCCTATTTAAGGGAATAAAACTCTTCCAATGAGATTTTGTTTATATAAAGCCAATATCAACTTCTAGAAAGGAAACTGAGAATTAAATGTTTGTGAAATAGAAGTGAGCCAGTGAGGTATTTCTATGCCTGTGTAGCAAATGTGAGAATGGTCAATCAGTCTCTCTGTGAGGTTCAAGGCTTTTGAAGTGGGAGCATTAACTCCAGGTGAAGAAAATGTAGTCAAAGACTTTCCCACTGCCAGGGAATTTTCAACTTTTCATTCTGTCATCTAACTAATATTCATTTATTGGATACCTACACTATGCTGACATTATCTAATGGGATAAATGATCTTAAAGGATTCCTGAGATTGGGTATAGTTAACAGGCTGCAAGAGCAGGAAGTCTTTTGCATTACTTTTCTTTCTTTCTTTTTCATGTTGCAAAGCTTGGCTTTGCTTTCCAGGTGTTATTAAAGTCTTATTAAACCCCACAGCCTCATCTCAGATTGTAGTTAGAAATTTTAAGGGAGGGATGTGTTTTAGTTTAAAAAAGTGTCTTGACCATATAAAATTTTATGGCCAATATTAAAAGAGAAGAAAATCATTTTATACGATCACAATAGATATTCAGATAGAATGAGGAGAGAGTCAAGCTTGCTAGGAAGACCCATACCCACAGAAAAAAGTTGTGGCATATATTAGCCTTCCTCAAGAGGGTCTCAGAAAGGCTTCTGGAGGGGTGTCTAAATGGTCAAGAGGAATCTCTTTGGTGGCTGGGACTGAGCAGGCCAACTATGCCTTTGGGGTGGTGTTCCCTGAACCAGGGAAGCATGAGCCATGGTCCATCTTTTTCTCTGTTGAGGCATCCACTCACATTCATTGCCACTTCATTGATAACAAAGGTTTACCAGATACTCCCAAGGAGCTTCCAAACACTCATGTATGGGACAACACAGGGCTCTGTGTGGCCAGGCACAGTTTCGGAATGAGGAAACAAAGGGATTGTTCGTACTAGCCAGCTTGCCATTTTTGTGTGATGCTGACATGCTCTCCCATCTTCATGTACATGAGACATAGGAACATTGTAGGCTTCTGTTCTACCAACCATCCACCCCTGACTTTTAAGTCTTAAGTTTGAGTAAAAGTCATATGTTGGCTTTTTGAGTTCCTACCATAGTACCACCTCAAGTCTACAGCACACAAGCATGGTGGCACCCATATCACTGGCACCCAGGATGCCACTGGCAACCCCTCATCAGGCAGTCTTGGTAGAGCAGGCTTATCTCTGCAGAAGTCAGTCAGGTGCTAGGCAAAGTCAGTGGGCTCTAATGGCCTTCAATCTATATCCTCCCTTGCTTCCAATTAATGTCTTAGTGTTTTGCTCCTGCTGGCCTGTCTATGGTCACCACATGAGGAAGAGTTGACTATGAAAGAAATCACGTTATAGGAATGCTATGATCCTGGCCTACAGAGACATTGTTGGAAGATGTGTATTTCTATATTTTTACACTGTGAATTTTTGTATGGCAAATTTTACATGACCGGAAAGCAAAACATAGTTCACATTTTCCTGCACACTCTGGATATTCTCACGTGGTGGCCATATGCAGCAAAGCTTGATAACAGGTGTCGAAAGGGTCATCAGAAGCCATTATCCATAGGCAGCAGGATGGGATGAGGTATCATAATTAAGGATGGAACCAGCAGTAAATTCCTGGTATTAGATATTAGAGGTAAGAAGGCCTATATTGTTCTAATAGAAATGATTCCTGAAAAGCATGGAATTTTTGGCAATAATGGTTTTGTTACCTTCCCCTCCCCCGAGTGAGAGATAATAAAATTAAACAAGGATGACACACCTTTGACATAAAGGGACACGAGAGATGGTTCTTGCTTCCTAACTTATCTTGGGCATTGTATGCCCTATCTCATCTTGGATAGCTGTCACAGCTGAGGATTCTTTTACCTTGGATTGAGCAAACCTAAAAACCTTTGAATTCAAATTAGTCTCATGCACGTCTTTTCTGTAGGCCCAATTCTTGTACATGGCTCTTAATGCTGCTCAATGACCAAACAGGAGAAGGAGAAGAAAAAGAAGAGAAGGGAGGAGGATAGGAAAAACAAAATGAAAGCATGCAGGTAAGAACTGGTTCTTCCTAAGGCAAGGATGAAACATTTGAGAAGCTCTAATGGCCCCTGGAGGCTGCATAAGCAAGGGCAGCAGATGGCGGTCTGAGACAAGTAGGAATGGTGGGAATTCTGGCACATGCATTCCCTGTCAATGTGATGTAGCTACATGTACATGCAGCTCCAGGCAGTTATTACCATGAAAGAAGACGGTCAAATCTTTAAATTTTTCAACAGCAGCTAAAATTGAAACTTTAGGTGAACTATTACTAGTTTTAAATGTTGGTCACTAACTAGAATGCTTAAAGTTCTGTGCACAACACAGGACATGTCTCGCTCATTCCCAAGAACTGGGGAATGACATAGGCAGGCAAGCCAATGACACCTAGGCCTTCAAAGGATGGAGAAATCCCTATCGACAAGAAATACACCAACTTTAGGGAAGGGAAACAGGAAATTATATCAAGAGACAGAGTGCAAAGAGTATTGGAAATTAAGAATTCTTGATTAGTTCTCTCATCCCTTCCAAATCTGTGCTCTCCAGCACTGTGGCCCTGATCTAATTACTTTTTTCTTCTTCCTAGACATAGAGTGGGAAAAAGGTATGCTGAACTTTGGACAATTTCTGGGGTGGTAATATACTGCCTGTGACCTTCAGGATGCTGCATTAGAAAATGGATTAAAGCTAATTTCAAAGACATCATTATTGGCCTTTTGGAGGAAGAGAAATTGGGGGAACAGCTTTCAAGACAATCTGCCTGGTGAAGAGAGAAACAATTTAAGAATTACCTCTCTTTAAACACATGCACTCAGTGGGGCCATAGAGAGGGGTGCACGATTAGGCCATACTGCCTTAACTAAGTCAGCCATCTTAAATACACATTAGTAGATTGTAATTATATATGTACAGGGAATGTCCCAAAAATGTATATACATTTTAAGAAAGGAAAAATCTGTATTAAAATTGCAATACTGGATATATACCAAAAGATGAATACAAGTCACATTGAGCACCTCTTGTAATTGAAGAAGTCAAATGTGACTTGAGTAGCGCAAATTTGATACAGTTTTTTCCTTTCCTAAAATGTGTGTACATGTTTTTGGCACTCTGTGTGTCTGTGTGTGTGTTTGTGTATATAATATATATGTATACATATATATATATATAATTTTTTCTTCCCTTTATATAAAAGTTAACTATAAAATAGTATTAATAGAGAATCTTGGGATATCCTTGCCAGCACTTTTATGGCATTTAGAATATGTACTAAGGTCTTTTACATATATTTATTAACTCATTGAAATTTCATCATCACCCTAAGGCATAGGTAGTATTTTTTTTTTTTTTTGAGACAGAGTCTCACTATGTCCCCCTAGGTAGAATGTCGTGGCATCACAGCTCACAGCAACTTCCAACTCTTGGCCTTAAGTGGTTCTCCTGCCTCAGCTATAGTAGCTGTGACTATAGGAGCCCGCCACAACACCCAGCTATTTTTTGGTTGCAATTGTCATTGTTGTTTGGCAGGCCCAGGCTGGGTTCGACCCTGGCAGCTCTGGCATATGTGGCTGGAGCCCTAGCTGCTGAGCTACAGGTGCCAAACCCATAGGTAGTATTTTTATACTTCTTTTTCAGGTGAGAAAACTGATGAAAAGAGAAATTAATCACTTGCCAATATTCACATAGTCAACAAAAAGGGAACCCAGGAGACTCAGGCAGGCTGGTTGCAAAGTCTGGAACCTCAATGAGATGAATTATCTGTAAGAGTATCTCTATTTTTTCACTGGAGATTTACTTAAGTTGAAAGTGAAATAAAAATCAACTGCTAATCAAAGGTGAAGAATATGCAGACATTCAGACATTTTCAGACATTGGCTGGCATCCAAAGCAATAAATTGTAATGTTTTTCTAAGGTTGATTAATCTGAAGAAAAATAACATCAGCAAGTTCTCTCTCAGATTCAGATTCTTTGTGAGCTCAGTGGCAGAGGCACCATGTGGGGCAGAGAGTACAAGGCCAGTAGAATTCTGCTGTGGGAAATGATGCAGTTTCTTCTGGGCTGAGGGAACAGTTCAGGGAAACTCTGGTCCCTGTGGAGGTGTGAGATTGGTGGAGAACATTAAACTCTTCCCTTTAATAAACAAAGAAGAATAAGCTAGTAAACTGGAGGTGAAAAACTTTTTTTTTTTTTAAAGGGGATAGAAACTCAACTTCAGATTAATGAGAAGGAACAAAACAAGGGGTTTCAAGGGGGATGGGAGAAAAGCCTGGCCTGCTGAATAAGGAAGTCTGGAGGGCCCATAGGAAAATTATGGCACCATTGTGATCAGCACTCAGCAATTATCACCAAAAACTGGAAAGAATGTAAGTATGAGGTAACCTAAGTAATCAAAGGGCAAAGGTTCCTGGAGGTGCAAAGAAACCAATGAAAGAGTGACAAGCACTTTCAAACAGAAAGAGGGCATTTAACCTCTACACTGCCTTTGCATCTCCATCGCTCTTTTTTTCTCTTCTCACTCATGAGAGGTGCCCACTTCCACCTCTTTTTGGAAGTGCTCTAATCTTTCCCTTTGTCCTTAGACAAAATTCTCTTTGCTATACTAACGCCTGTGTGAGGTTACTTCTGCTTTCTAATCTGTGCTGCACAGACAATGCTGTCTGTGTTGCTCCAGTTTGCTTTCCATTTTATACTCTTTAGTTTTCTATTCTTCTGTACCTCATTCGAAATTTCTAATTTCACCAAGTGATCAAACCAGGTCTACTGAGTTCAAGGAACTGGGACCCCCAACAATTAGCAGGTTCAGATTGACTGGATTTAACATTTTCCTAGCACATTGTAATAATCATGGTTTTTCAGAATCACCATTTATTGGGCAATTCCATTTGTCAACTCTGCATTGGCTTTGCAGGCATACTGCTGACTTATGTTATTATTACCAATTTTACTGATAAGGAAGATGAGACTCAAATTAAATTATTTCCTTAAGATTGTACAGCTAATAGGGAGCTGAATCAGAATTTGGAACTGTTTCTTACAGCAAAATCTGCACTATTTCCTTTGAATCAATATGATCTACTCAACTTTATTTATTAATATATGAAATGCATTGACCAGATGATGTGCTCCAAAGCCATTCTCTTGTTTCCCTTCCTTCTACTGCTAGTTACTGAGCCCATGCATTTTTCTTATAATCCTTAAGGGAGCTCAGGAAATTTTGTCCCAGAATATGACTCCTTGGTGTAAAGAGTATTTTGAATTCAAGGCCCTTTGAGATCAACAGGCCCTTGGAAGGGGCTTTCCCTCTTTCTGCATTAACCAGACAAACCCATTTTTGCTTCCCTTTGCCTCCTTGTTATCTCAAGATATTGCAGGCAAGAAGATCAAGAATGCAACCAGACCTGGCCAAAATAAGTTTAAACATAATATCTGTCTCTCAGGTTAATTTAAAATTCAGTCTGTTTCTCCCATCTATTCATCTCCCCAGCAACCATTTATTGCCCCTGAGGAGAGTTATGAGTATTCCTCATCTCCTCCTTCCCTCTAAAAGGAGGTTATAAAAATTTCTTGACCTCCCTGGGATATTGGGTAACTGCTTTGCGATTCTCCCTGTGTACAAGGTAAATAAACCTCTTCTTTTTATTAATCTACCTTGTCAGTTGATCTTTCAGTAAACTTTCAGCGAAAAGGGGAAATTTTCCCCTTGTCCCCATACCATATAATTTCTAAGGGATAAGGATTATTCTCCACCAAATAACAGGTTATTTCTTTATTTTTAATAGGAAATTAAAACAGTCATCAGAACTTCACCAGACTAAGTATCTTCTATTTAACAGGCTATACGTGTATAATAGTTTTTATAGAGGAAAATGAAAGTACATTTCAAAAGACGATCTTAAAATTATAATTTCTCTTTTCTTTATAGAGAATGGCAACTGGCACCTGACCAGTTCAGCAAGCATGGTGACACTCAGATTCCGCCTTTTTCAGACATTGGTTGCCATCCAAAGCAATAAATTATAATGTTTTTCTTACAAATGACAGAATGTATATTGTAAAACCATGCACAAGAAACTTTATCCAAAGAATGAAGACACTGGATTCATAGCCTTTTTTATAGTCATGTATTGAGGAATATAAAAAATAGAGCTTCCTTACATTTTATTACAAGATATTGTTTTATGCAATGTCATTTTACTGATTCTTCTAAGTACATCAGTCTGGTTGCAAAGCTTATGGTTTGGAGTTTTCTGTGATCATGCCATTTCCTCAAAGCCCTGCCGTATCTATCTGTGAGCATCTTGTTTATTTCTTCTTAGTAAACCAACACCTTACGACAGCCTTGTGGATCAAGCTACAGGTTCCCAGGGGCAAATCGCATGCCTTTAACTCTTTAGAGAGAAAGAATTCTGCCCCATAAGTATTTTTGTGTGTCAGTTTAGCTATGAAGGAGCACGAACCAACTTGCTTCTCATGCAGCACTGGATGACTAAGACACTCAGCCAGAAAGCCCTTAAGTGGAAGAAAAGGAAAAATCACTTATGAACTTTGAACAAAATAGAGACATTAGCAGTTATTATTGGTGCATTGGTGAGATTTACAGTTCTTAAAATATGCAAGCAAATTTGTGAAGCAGATAAAAAACTATAAAACATCCAAAGAAATCGTCTGTATTAACATATAAAAGAAATATCATGCTGATGCATGTTAGCACGAATGATTTAAAATACTACTTGCACTTCAAGTGGCTGTCCTGTGAGCACATTATTTTTCTCAAGATGAAGAACAATTATTCAAATTTCTTAAAGGCTTTTAAATATGGAGTGTCAAGGGTTATGAAAGCAGCACCATGAAGTTAATATCTTACATATATTTAAGTTTCCAAATTGGAAATATTTAGTATTTGGAATGAGGCTCCTATAACATGAACCTGAGGAAAAACATGCTTGAACACACACACAAAAAACACAGAAATAAAGGCAGTGATATTGGAAAAAAGTCAGGGCATAGGAAATAATAAATAAACAAAGTAGGGGAAATGTGTCACATAAAAATCTAATGCTCCTGTATGATTTGGCAGCTACATAATTGACATTCATTATATTTTTTTGTAGGGCAAACATGAATGTTTTGATTTTAAAGGAAAGAAGATTCTGGTAGAGTAGTTATAAATAAGAAAACAGAGTTAAGGACTTCACTTTCCTTGTAAAATCTTACCATTTATATACCATTTTTAAAGGAGTGAATAAACTTCTGATTGTTTTTGTGCTGATTTTACCCAGTCGTCTAACTAGTGGCATTGGGAGAAATTCCTTGAGAGTGACTGTTTGCAGATCTGTACCAGAAAACAAACTCAGGTCTTCTTTCTTGTGATCCGCTCTTCTTCCTCATGTGCTAGAGACTCTGCAACTGTTCCAAAGTCAAAACCAGGAACAGGCAATGTTGTCACTGGCAGTAGACAGAGGGGACACCATAAAAGAACAATGGATGTAAACAGTACTCATTGCAGATTCCGTTCAGTGCTGAATTTCCAAAAGAGATATGGATATAGATTTTTTTTCTGTTATGGGGACTAATATTTTTCCATTTTATCAGAGGTTCTACACTACTGTCCAGATTCAGGTTATCAGCATCGGGACTTTTCTTCTTTACTGTGATGATCACCCTATAGCCAGACAAGGTTTGAGGAAGCTATTGGCAGGCATTGTTTTTGGTGAGAAACACACTTGTTAGGAGCTGGGCTTGCCAGGGACTTTACATGGTGTAGTAGTCAGGGTCTGGAAAGAAACAGATGGTGCCTTCAAACAGAGGTAACCGAGGACAATTTAATAAAAAGACTACTTACAAAGATGCATGTAGAATTCTTTTAGGGAAACTAGCAAAGGATTTTGCAGTGCGAGACTAGCAACAGTAGGGCGCTTTGAAATGCAGAGAGAGAAGGAGCTTCTTAATAAAAGCTGTGGCCCTCAAAAGATTGATGCAGTTCACCTACAGAGACCTAGCAGGGAGAGAACTGGGGAAATAAGTATCTTCACTACACTCTTGTGTCTTCTCAAAATCCTTTTGATGTCTTCCATCTATCAATCCAAGGTAGAAGCCAGAGGGCAAGGCTGCCTGTTGATTCAGTTGGTACATGTCAGCTACCTATCACACGGAAGGGTGTGGAAGGTGGAAGAATAGATCTGGAGGGACCGACACAGAACATGCAACATACACAACATCTCATTGCCCCTCACCACATCCTAAGGAAAAAGACATTAACACCTGAAATGTATAGGTAAGGAAACTTAAATTCAGAAGACCAAGGAACTTTTGCAAGGACACACAGCTAATGCATTAGTGATGGCACCAGCATTGAAACTCAGGTCTTCTCAAGCCAAAGCTGTTTTGCTTTTCATACAAATCTACTTTTGAAGCTTCTTATAAGAAAGTTAAAGAGTGTTGGTGGGGGTTGGAAATGAAAAATATAAGAAATAAGTGAAAAAGAAAAAAAGAGTAGGAAAGAAAAAAGTGGCTGTGCATACCAAGCACTATGTCTCAGGTGTTGGCTTAAGCTTTTTATGTGGAAGAGCTCACTAATCCTCTCATCAGCTCCATCCATGAACTAGGCACTGGTATCCCTGCTTTCCAGAAGAGTAAGAACTTTAGAAGACTTAGTAAGTCATCAAGGTCACCTGGAATAGTAGACTCAGAATTTGAGCCTAGATAGATCCTAGAACTCATATTCCCAACAATTAAATTGTAGAGAATGTGGAAGGAAAAGGAAAAAAAGAAAGAAAGAAAGAAAGAAAGAAGGAAGGAAGGAAGGAAGGAAGGAAGGAAGGAAGGAAAGAAAGAAAGAAAGAAAGAAGAAAGCAAAAATTCAAAGTATCTGGCATAATTACCCCAACTTTTAGGATCCTAAATGCTTTCACGTAATATAGTCAAAATTCATGTTATAATGCCAATGGTGATCATAGAGGCAGAAAAAGGAAATACACCCAGTTTGAGCCATTTTGCTATTTGGGGGACAGCAGCCCATGTCTAAGAGGCATATTCAAATCTGAATTCACCATTTTCCCTGTTAATCTTACTTCTCTCCTTATGTGCTCTCAGCTAGTGGCACAATCTACTTTTCATCTTAATCAAAACCCTGGTTCCTTTCCCTATTATTATCTAACTAGTATTCTTTACTGGATTCCTCTTTGAATGATTCTTTAAAATGACTTTATATCATTGTGAAACCACTGCCTTTAGCATATTTATTGCACTCCTTTGCCATCATGGAGACAGGTATACCTGCTATCAGACACCGTGTTTTTTCATGTTGCTTTCTAGTCCTCAGTGTGGTGCCAGGTAGATAATAGTTCTTCACTGCATGGTTTCTGAATGACTGAAACTGCCCTTTATAAAACTGAGAGAGAGCTCCAAGGTAGGAGCAGTGAGTGGTAGGGACCTGAACTCTGCAAAGTTATAGGTATAGTAAAAAAAAAAAAAAAAGGAACAAACCCAGCCATTGTTCTCTAACTTACTTTTCTGTAATTGCTTACAACTCAGGAGTCACATTGCTAATGGTCATAAAGATACTCAGCTTCCTTCATTGCTCCCATAGAAAATACCACCCTTGTGAAAGCTAAGGCTGAGATATCTTCCAGATCCTGCATTCTGGTAGACTGATAGACCCAAACAGACCAGCGACCCTGAAACCGAGTCAAATGTTTTGAGATATTCACCCAAGAATTGACTCATTGCAGGAAAACAACTTCGACCTCCCCATGATTTCATCCTGAACCTAACCAATCATAATACTGATTCTGTAGCCTCCTCCCCAGCAAACCATCTTTAAAAACTCTAGTCTCTGAATTCTCAGGGTTTCAGAAATTTCCCCCACTCCTGGCTTGGCACCCTGTGTTATTAAACTCTTCCTCTGCAGCAACCCAAGCTGTCTCAGCATATCGACTTTTCTCTGAGCAAGGCAACACAGTTGGCAGTAACACAATCACATGGAAATTGGGCCTCTCTAACTTCTCTGGGTAATAGGAAGGATGTGATTTGCTGTGAACATGTTGAGAAATGGATACCTTGGATTTTTCAGCCTTTCTTTCTTAGCAAAGTCCAGGTGGTAAGACTGTGATTGCCTGAGTTCCTTTTTGTTTCTTTTGATATCTCACCTGATGTAAGCCCTGCTGTTTTTCAAATGTCAGGCTGACTTGGAGCCAGTCCTTTGATTTGCTGTTTCATGGGGCTTGCAGATACTGAGTGAGGTGCATTTTGATTCTCTTTGTTTCTATTGCCATGGACTCTTCTAGAGGACATAGGTCAAGAAGACCTCAAGGTTAACTGATACTTAACTGGCATTTTCAATCAAGACTGCATTTTTAAACTCTCAAATACTTTGGACAGCTAGTCAAATGTTTTGGCACTGGTCTCCATCCTTAGTAATGATTTAAAACCAGAGGCGTTGGCAAGGAATTCTTGAATCAAAAGTACTAAAGCAGAGTTTCTTTAAGGTCACCGAACAAAAAAGCAAAATCCAAAGGAGGTGCAGCTTGCTCCGAAGAAAGCACACGGGCTACACTCTTCAGGCTCCAGATGCTACATCAAATATCTCTTCTGCTACAGAGGCACATGCATTCTAAATCTCTCTCTCTCTCTCCTTCTCTTCTCCCCATCTCTCTTGTCCTCTGCTATAATGATCATTTTCATTAGCCCTCAGTTTCCTTTTCAGCCAGACATCTTCCGGAGAAAAGAACTCGGCCCCTTGTCACTGGCCGGGTGTGCAGCGTTTGTGTTTAGTGGATTGTTTTCCCCGATGGATGGCAACCTCTCATCTTGAACCGACATTCCACTCCATGCGCTGTTCCCAATCTCTCCGTTATGTCTGTTGCAGCTGCTGCTGCTTCTGGCTGAGAAGACTCAGGGTTTGCCTTTAAAATGTCATTTCTTCACCTCACTCAATATTCAGACTTATTCATCGGTTTGTTTTCAGCTGCCCTCAAATGTGCTAAGAATAAGTGATGTGCAAAGGACAAAACCCAACAAAACAGCCGTGGGCGAGGCATCTCCAGTTCACAGGGGCTGTTTTCCCCTAACAACAAGTGTGGCATTGTCATTTAAATACACGGCTGGCACAGGACATACTCTGCTGTTTATCTCCAGTAGCAATAAGAACATGTGTAGAGGTTGCTAGGATTAGACGGAAAAAAGATCAGATGAAGTGGGTGTAGAATTATCAGTTGCCCTCCTTTGCATTTTAAAAAATTTAACCTTTAAAAACATTTTATTTATGGCTGAGCATGGTGGCTCGTGCCTGTAATCCTAGCACTCTGGGAGACCGAGGCAGGTGGATAGCTTGAGCTCATGAGTTTGAGACCAGCCCAAGCAAAAGTGAGACCCTATCTCTACTAAAAATAGAAAAACTGAGGCAAGAGGATTGCTTGAGCCCAAGAGTTAGAGGTTGCTGGGAGGTATGATGCCATGCACTCTACCCAGGGTGACAGCTTGAGACTCTGTCTGAAAAAAAAAAATATATATATATATATACACACACACATATATAATATATTTCGTTTATAATCAATACATGATAATTGTACTTTTTATGGGGTACAGTATGATTTCAATACATGTATACATGTAGAATATCAAATTAGGTAGTTGTAATCTCCATCATCTCAAAAATTGATCATTTCTTTGTGGTGATAAAAGAACCTCCTTTTAGGGCGGTGCCTGTGGCTCATCGAGTAGGGTGCTGGCCCCATGTACCGAAGGTGGTGGGTTCAAACCCGGCCTCGGCCGAACTGCAAAACAGAAAAATAGCCGGGCGTTGTGGTGGATGCCTGTAGTCCCAGCTACTCAGGAGGCTGAGGCAAGAGAATCACCTGGGCCCAGGAGTTGGAGGTTGCTGTGAGCTGTGTGACGCCAGGGCACTCTACCGAAGGCGATAAAGTGAGACTCTGTCTCTACAAAAGAAAAAAAAAAAAAAAAGAACCTCCTTTATACCTATCTTGAAATATGTATTTGTATTAGTTATCATCACCCTGTGTGTGATAAAACACAGGAACATATTCTTCCTATCTACCTGCAACTTTGTGCCCATGGATCCGTTTCTCCCCGAGCACCTCTCTGTCTCTCCTTCCTAGTCTTTGGGAACCACTATTCTACTTTCTGCATCTATGACATCAGTGTTTTTATACTCCACTTACGAGTGACATCTTCCAGGATCTGTGTTTCTGTGCCTGGCTTATTTCCCTTCCTTCACACTCATCCACATTGCCGCAAATGACAAGATTTCATCCTTTTCTATCGCTAGATAGTATTCTATTGCGTACAGAGACCACGTTTGCTTTGTCCTTTAGCTATTTGAGATGATTTCCTCTCTTAGCTATTGTGAATAGTACCGCAATAAACGTGAGGGTGGAGAGAACCCTTTTCTGTACTGATGTCATGTTCAGAAGCAGTTTGCTAGATCCTCAGTAGCTTTATTTTTCATTTTTTGAGGAAACTTCATTTTGTTTTCTGTGGGTGATGACTTACTGATTTACATTTCTACCAGCGGTGTGTAAGTCCCCCCTTTTCTGTACCCTATTTGGCATTATTTTCTTTTTGATAATAGACATTCAGGTCAGGTGAGATAGATGATAGATTTCGTTTTTGACTTTAACTTGAATTTTCCTGATGATAGGTGATCTTGAGCATTTCATTATAAAACTGTTGGCAAATCTGAGAAATGTCTATTCAGGTCTTTGTTCCTTGTTTGAAAATTGGATTATGTGGTTTTTTGCTATTGAGTTATGTGAGTTCCTTGTATATTCTGATATTAACCCTCTGTCAGATGCATTGTTTGCAAATATTTTCTCCCTTTGTGTAGGTTGTCCCTTCTCTCTAGTACTTGATTCCTTTGCTGTATAGAGGCTTTTTTAGGTTGATGTAATACCATTTGCCTATGTGTACTTTTATTGCCCGGGCTTTTGAGGTTTTATGCCAAAAAAATCCTTTCTTGCACCAATGTCAAGAAGCACTTCCTCTATGTTTTCTTCTAGTGGTTTTATAGTCTTGGGCCTTTCTCACTATCCCTATTATTAAATTGGGCTTTGCAGTGGCAAAATTCAAGTAATTTATCTCATCCCTGCATTTAACAACTTTATCCTTTCTCTCCATGGGCATCTTTGCACTGTGTTTACATTTAAGTTCTCAAGTTCTCAAGTTCCATATTTTATTATCTTGGAAATTAGAATATGATAAGACCAATGGAAATTTTATTTGTGTGTGAATTGCCATATCATGCAGTAAGCATGCCAAAATATCACCCAGAATTTAGCCCTTATAATGTAAATATTCTCTTATAAGCAGTAAGAACAATATAACTCAATTAATATATATAAAGCATTAAATGAATTTATTAAAATAATATCACTACCTCCCTACCCACTAGGACAGAATTTTGGATTATTTTTCTAGTGGCTAATTGATGAGTAATGTGTATACACTTCCACCATGTGGTCTGCCTCCTGCCTCATGGTTGGCGAAGGCTGAGGGTTTAGTCTGTGGCCAAGAGCAGAGCAAAGCCTCATGACCCAATTAGATTTTCAATCTATCACTTCAACCTTTACAGAAATGTCTAACCACAAACATAGTCATTAAAAAGTAAAGTTTCCTTTCTGGTAAACTCAATCTTAACTTTTGAGATCAAGGAAGCTAAAAAATAATAATTTATTTAAGCCTAAATCACTCTATAAAAGCTGCCCTGTGCTTTTCGTTAATATGCTTCAATTAAGAAAATAGCCTGCTTCTTATTGCTGTAATCATAGTACACATTGTATACGTCTTGCTATGTACTGAAAGCTGTGCTTGAATGCACTGTGTCAGTTACTCCTTACAAAGCTCTAAGATTCCTCTATTATTGATGGGGAACCTGAGGGACATAGCGATGATTGCCCGGTAAGTGGTAGAACTGGTGTGTGATCTGAAGCTGTAGCCACAAAGACTCTTGACAACTTGCAGTACCCTGCCTGCCCCACTGACCTTGAACTACTACCATTTGCAATAAGCACAGACCAATTGCTTTCTCCTTCCACTTTTCCTTTTTTGTCCTGATCCTAAGCACTTAGGGTCCACCTCAAATGCCAGCTCTCTCTATCACTTTGCCTGCAGTCCTCACCTACGTAGTATGCTCATGACTGTTCTCATGGCAAGTTATTAGTTTTTTTATTTTGACACTACATATTAATGCAGGCATTTATTTTTCATCTTTCTTTTCTACTAGACTGAGAACCACATAGTGGTCACATTTAGAATCTATACAGTATCTGGCCTATAGTAAGATCTCAATATTAATTTATTGAATTGTCTCTGAATAAAATGTTGAGACTTGGCTTTAGTATGAATCTGAAAATTCTAAAAAGGAGTTTATACAGCTGGGTATGATGATACATAAAATATTCACTGGGCTTGTCTAACAGATTTAGTACCAAAATTTGAGCAGGTGTGAAAATTAAAGTGGGGCTAGGAAGGGGGGAAAACTCTTGATCTAAAAGGATTCTTGGGGGGAAATATGTTTTACATTCTGGTACAGGTGAATTTGTAACTATGACATCTGACAATTAAGTTTGTGAACTTGTCACCATGGGCTTACATTGGCAGCTTGGTAAGGTTTCATCACCTTGGTTCTTCAGTGCCTCACAGGTGTGTTCATGCTAACATGTGGCAGTGTCTTGCTGAGTGGCGTTCATTATTGTTGTTGCATGTTTTTGTGTGCCATCTCAAGAATGTTAGAGCTTAAATTTGAGCAATGAAAAAACATTAGATTTCTTGTTAAACTTGGTTAAAGTTGAAGGTGACATCAGGGACAGGTTATTCCAAGTTTATGGGCAGAATGCCAGAAAGAAAATAGCAGTGTGCAAATGGAGTAAACATTTTTCTGAGGGGAGAGAATGTGTCACTGATAAAGAGAGGTCAGGGAGGCAAGCAATGAGCAGAATTGATGAAAACATCACAAATCTTATCAAATTGTGCATCAAAATTATTTGCTGACTGTGAGAAGCATAGCAGACCATTTCGACATCAATAGAAAAACAGGAAAATCTTAACTGAAAATCTTGACATGAGAAAGATGCGCATAAAAACAGTCCCAAAGGAGCTCAACAGTAAACAAAAGTGGAGTTTAAATTTGACAAGACTTTTTGGAGAGGCAAGACAGTGTTTAGGGGTGTGTTATCATTGGTTATAAAACATGGTTGTGCCAATACCCTGAAACAAAGTGTCAGAGTGAACAATGGAAGTCAGCCAATTCTCCACAGACAAAATATTTCTGTTAGTCCAAATCAAGAGTCAAAATGATGTTGCTAAACTTTTTTGATATCAGAGGGATTATTCATTGTGAATTTGTACCAATTGGACAAACAGTTAAGTATTACTATTTGGAAGTTCTGAAAAGGCCACGTGAAAAAGTTGGATGAAAATGACCTGAACTTTTCACCAACAACTCATGGGTCTTACATCATGACAATGCACCAGCTCTCACAGCACTGTTTATGAGGGAGTTTTTAGCTAGGAAACAAAGAACCATATTGGAACATTCTCCCTACTTACCTGATCTGGCACCCAGTGATTTTTGCTTCACCTAAAGATAAGGAAATATTAAAAGGAAGATGTTTTGATGATACTGAGGACATGGGGTTAATATGATGACAACTCTTATACTCATTGCAGAAAAAGAATTCCAAAATTTCTTTGAAGGGTAGACTAGGCACTGGCATTGGTGCATGGCTTCCCAAGGGGAGCACTTCAAAGTTGATCATAGTATCATTCAATATTCAATCAGATATGAGCCATTCTTTCCAGGATGAGTTGACACTTAGCTGTCAGGTCTTCATAACTTTTCTAATTTGCCTTCTGGCTTTCATTCTTGATTTCTATTCTTATATACTTGCAACCAGCACGAGAACTTGAAATTATAAAGCAAATTATGCCCTTCCTCTGTTTTCAGGCCTCCATTTTTTTCTACCACACTTAGAATGA
The DNA here is from genome assembly GCA_963573935.1 of Arctocebus calabarensis. Lineage (NCBI taxonomy): Eukaryota > Metazoa > Chordata > Mammalia > Primates > Lorisidae > Arctocebus > Arctocebus calabarensis. Next base: position 18,532 of record CAUYON010049820.1, read on the forward strand.
AATCCAATTTTTTTAAATTACCATAACCTTTCAACTTGACCCTTCCTATCCTTTCAAACTCATTTTCCACCCCTCTGCCACTTGCTCACACCACTAGAAATCAAATGGCTTCTTTGTTGTTCCTCAAACTTGTCAAAAATATTTCTATTCTATGGCCTTTGTATCTGCCCTATAGACCCTCTTTCTGAAATGCTCTTGCCCCACACATTCACAATGTTTGTTTCTGCTTAATTTGTCACCCTGTCAGAAAGTAGATGTCTAAAAATTCCCCTCCTCAGCTCCACTCTATATTCCTAACTTTATTTTTCTTCAGTGTTTGGATTTATTTATTGTTTATCTTGTAGGAGAGTGTGAACTCTCTACTATCTAGGACTGTTCATCATTTTATCCCTAGCAGATACATGTGGTCTATAGTCAATATTCAATTAGTATTTGTTGAATAAATGAAATTCAGTTTAGTTCTAGACCTAACATATGAGTTCTGAGTAGTGTTTCTGCTTAACAGCTGTGAAATCTGAGTGACTACATTTCAACCACTATCAGTCACCTTTTAGGAAAATGCATTTATTTATTTAATCTTTGAAGAATGTTAACTGGCATGGAGGTAGAACAAAAGATGATCTGACTATAGATTTAGGGACACAGGAATGGAGAAAGAGTAATTGAAAGGGAGAAAGAAAGGAAGGAAGGAAGGAAGGAAGGAAAGAAGGAAGGAAGGAAGGAAGGAAGGAAGGAAGGAAGGAAGGAAGGAAGGAAGGAAGGAAAGAAAGAAAGAAAGAAAGAAAGAAAGAAAGAAAGAAAGAAAGAAAGAAAGAAAGAAAGAAAG
>CAUYON010049821.1:0-38213 GCA_963573935.1 Arctocebus calabarensis
TTTTTTTTTTTTGAGACAGAGCCTCAAGCTGTCACCCTGGATAGAGTGCTGTGGCATCACAGCTCACAGCAACCTCCAATTCCTGGGCTCAAGCGAGTCTCCTGCCTCTGCCTCCCAAGTAGCTGGGACTACAGGTGCCCACCACACGCCTGGCCATTTTTTGGTTGCAGCCGTCATTGTCGTTTGGCGGGCCCGGGCTGGATTCGAACCCACCAGCTCAGGTGTACGTGGCTGGCGCCTTAGCCCGTTGAGCCACAGGGGCCGAGCCTCATGTTAATTCTTTGTGATTTGAATTCAGAGTGAAAAGTATAGGGGAATGGATGATCGGAGGAGCTTGGGAAAGGCAGTTGTATGTGGAAATCTAAGACTTGGAACCTGAGTCTCCAGTCTGAACAAATAAAGGTGAAATGAGGGTATTTGGTAATAGGTGACAGGCCCACAGGGGTAAATATCAAGGGAGGTAGGAGCGGTAAAAAGACACTGGTTTGGAAAATCACGTGTCATTTTGTAGCTTAAGAGTAGACCCCCCACCTTGTGGAGTGTGCTGTGGTGGGAGGAGCAAGCCTGCGACAGGCAGGAGCTTGTGCTTGCCAAGCTTGGGGCACCCTGGGTGGTGGCCTGGGGAGCTCAGGGGAGAGCCCATGACCATCAATTTGCCATCTGAGTGCAGTCACCGTCATCTGTCCCTCTGCTGGGAGTGACCTATTGTTGCCAGCTCTACTTCTCCTCAGGTATTCAGTATGAATGGGAGAGCAGTGGGTGGGATGCCAGCCTCCAGGAACGTGGGATTAATGAGCCCCTGAACACTCTTGAGCAGGGGAGAGTTGTGCATGGAGCTGTGCCAGGAGCTCCACCCTCAGTCTAGGCTGAAGAAGCAGGGGGAGAATGAATGACTGAGTGGGCAAGGACCCGAGGGACCCATGTGGTCACCCAAGACTTGTCCGCAGGAGGCAAGGGAGGTACAAGACAGCCAGAGTCATCTATAGCAATCACCGTGGGTTGGGCACTTCCTCTAGCCAGACTCATTCAAGTGTAGTGATTAACATGTTATCTCATTCATCCCTTACGCTGAGCCTATGGGGTACAAATGACCAGCCTCGGGCCTCTGCCTCATCCACACAGGCCATTTTCCATGAGCTGCCAGAGGGCTCCTTGTATAACCTGCATCCGATCATCTCACTCCCCTGCTTGAAGCTCTCCCGAGGTTTCTTTCTGCCCCAGAGTAAAAGCCAAAGTCCTGTAAGGTCCTGCTTATCTGGCCCTGGACATCACTGTGCCCACTTCTCCTACACTCCTTCCCTCTGTCCCACCCTGTGCTTAGCAACTCAGGCCCCCTCCTCATTCTTCAAACTCTCCCTTTATGGAAACTTTACTCTTTTCCTTCTCCCTGGAACATTCTTCCCCAGACGTCAGCTGTCCTTAGGGGAAAGGTCTTCCTTCATAGCTGAATACAACCCTAACAACCCTACCCATCTGTTCCCTTTCCCTTACTCCATCTGTGTTATTCTTCTCCATAGCACAGGAAACTGTTTACTCACTTACTTTTTCAGTGTCTGTCTCCCCCCTCTCGTCTGCAAGCTCCTTTCAGGCAAGAGCAGTGGTTGTTTCGTTGATATCTGTGTATCCCCAGTGCCTAGAATGCTCCCTGCTGCATACAAGGTCCCCCATACTTGCTTACTGAATGAATAAAGTGTGTATTATTATCCTGATCTGATGAAAGGGGAAACTGAGGCTCAGGAAGGGTAACTCACTTGTCTAAGTAGGGCAGCTAGCAGGTGCCAAAGCCAGGGTCCAAGGCCGGAAACGTCCGACCCCTGAGCCTAAGTTCTTTTCGTTTAGAATGGAATACTCTGGAGGAGTTTTGGATCTTTGCGAAAAAGGGTCTTCAAAAAACAGAAATGGTGGAATTGAACAGGTTTGGGTTATGATAAGGGGAACAGGACACATTCATTTGGGACACTCTTCTTCTTTGAGTCCAGTTGGGCCTCAGCGTTTAGGGGTAGCCATGTGAGCATTTCCTGTATGCCAGGCACTATGCCGTCGCTAAGGACTTAAACATAAAGGAGACGCTGTCCCTCCGCCCTCTTGAGGAGCTCACCATTTAGGGGTGAAATGTCAAGGGCACACTCACTGAATTGCAGGTGCCACCACTGACCACAGCCAGACCAGAACATAGAGACGGGCCCCAAGCTGGGCTCCCGGGCCTGGCACTGTCCAGGCAGCCACACCCAATTTTCTTGTGCAACTGCTTGATCGAGTCATAGCACAGTTATGCTGTGCCTAGTGACATTATAGATACAGAAGCTGATCAGATGACAGTCTGTCCTCAGATCACAGAAGCAAAGAGGAGTTAAATATTTTACTCATAATTCATTCATTCGCCAGCTAGAAAACAAGTACCTGCCCCTTGTCAGAGTCTCAGTATAAAACAATGAACAAAGCAGACACTATTGCTATACTCAAGGGCCTTACAACCTATTGTTATGAACAACAACAATAACTAACAAAGGGCTAAGTGCCAGCCACTGTCCAAGCACTTTTATGATACATTTCATTTCTTCCCCACAATAGCCCTAAGGGTATCCCTCTATTACAGATGGGGAAACTGAAGCTGCCATCTTCCCTAAAGTCCAAAATGGTTTTCCGGGAGCACAAAAGAGAGCTTGTGTAATTTTACCCGCTAAATCCAGGAAAGGCTTCACGGAAGATTCACTTTTTCAAGGGGACCTAAAGAGGAATGGGTTTTCTCTAAGCAGAAATATTGGGGTAAGAACCTGGAATGATGGAAGTATAATAACCTGCTTCAAAGGGGACGTGTGCAAAGTCAACAAGTCAACAAGGTATATGAAACCCTGGCACAGAGCCTGGAGCAAAGCAGATACTCCCAAATGTTTGTTCCCCTCCATCAGTCTCCATTCACCCTGGTTTCCTAAAGGCACTCTTCCAGTTACATTACCTCCTTGGGAGGCAAGGCTTCTCTGAGACACTCTATTTCACTCTTCGCCCTCAACTCAGAGTTGGAAGGTGTTTGAAAATGCTGGGGAGGGCAGCAGCCCCATCTCTTCATTGCCTCAGGTTGTTATGCAAACACAGACACACAGAAACACACGCAGTTGCTGGGGAGATCAAGGTAAACACCAGCCTCTCTTTTGGATCAGAATAATTGAGTGGCCTCCCTTTGTGGCTGGTGTAGAGGAACAAATTAGATGGGTAAATTAACAGTTCCCAAAGACATTAGTAACCACCGCTCACACAGTGAATGCCTGACTCACTGTGGGGCCTCTCCAAGTCACAGCTTGTGAATACACACTCTTCCTCCCTCTCAGAGAGAAGCCAGAGTGCCCAGAACACCACAGGGGAAGCCTGGAGGCTTGTAGCACCTTGGAATCTTTTTATTTTAAAAGACGAATTTAATTACCACTTGTTCTGGCTCCTTGAAGAAGAAGAAAAAAGTTCCCCAGCAACCCTCCATTCAAGGGAGGATTAATAAATCCTCCTCACCAACAGATGATGTATTCCTGGTGGCTTCCCCTGTCAGATCTAGGCTCCCACCCCACTGATGCCTTCTGGGCTAATTGCTCGCTTTGCACCTGTTCCTTCTGGGAAGGCCCTGGCATCCTAACATCTGGTGCCTGGGCCACCTCCTCTCTCTGCCAGGACACGTGCAGGCCCTTGTAGAGAAGCAAAGCCCATTCCATGGCTGAGGTCATGAAAGAGTGTTTCCTTCTCACTTCTGTTCAAGGCCATTGCTGTTGTTTGAGGGTGTTGCAAACCCAGAGTTTGGAGGGCTGGGCCTATTGGCCACCTGGTTGTCTATCTGGTAGAGTGGTGCCTTGGCCCTTGACAGTGGGCTGTCTCACACCGGATGTGCTATGTGGAATCCTTAGGCCATCGGGGATGTCCTTTGTGCTACGCAAGACAGCAAGCTCTGTGGAGCCCAAATCCTAACTCAGATCCTCATCGTGAGGACGTGAAGAAGACGCCCCAGGCTCAGCTTTGCACCAGTTCCAATAGACCTGCGACTCTAAGAAGCTGGCTTTGGTCCTGTTCACATGTATTAATAACTCCTTCCTCCTCTTGGGGCTCCTCCCTTGAAATTTCTCTGCACCACTTTCCCCTCTTGTCCACTGTAGCACCACTTTATCCCAATAAAGGGGAGCCCTAGGTTGTACCAAACAGTTCACAGGCTCGCACACCAGGATGGAAATCTTCGCTTGGGCCAGCTCAGATATGATACACAGACTCTCAGACCTCAGCCCTTGTAAAACAGGGACCCATCGTGCAGTGTTGCTGAGTGGATTGAATGAGATAACACAAGCGGAGTGCTCGCACAAGTGCCTGTATTATGTAACACACGCAGTGTTGTCTTACCCGGCAATAATTGCAGCATATGGATTTGATCATCTCTTAGTTAGATATTAAATTCTTCTAACTTGGTTCTTTTGAACTCTCAGGGCCTGGAACAGTTATAAGTGTGCAGAAGCTGTTCTTTATTAGAGGAATAAAAGCAGATTTGGAGCTTTCTTTTCCCTTGTCTTTACAGTGCAGCTCTTAGCAGCTACTGTTCGGGGTTGCTGCTTTGATCCAAGGCTTTGCGGCCACTACTGCTTTCCTTTCCCTGTGCCCTGCTGAGTCCGAGGTCCTGGTTTACACTGTCTTGTTGCCATTCCCTGAAATGGCTGCTGCCTCACTCGGGCCCTGTCGGCTGCCCCCCACCCCTGCACACATTGTCTGTATGCTGGACTAGGTCCCATCCCGGGTGACAGCTCACCAGGCCTCCACCCCCAAGCCTCTTCCAAGCATTAGCAGCCCACCCTGGTCCAAAGATATCTTTTATAGCTGATCTCTAGCGGCACCTCCTACCTTCCAATTAAGAGCCTGTCAACACCCGGGCCATCACTCTTCCTGCAGCAGCTGACAACACACAGGCCCACCAAGGCTGCTCGGGGGATAGTCAGGCAAAATCATTTCCATGGTAGTGGCGCTGAGCACAAGAGTTGGAATCTAGATGAATCTGAATCTAGCCCAGCCTCCTCATTTTGCAAGAAAGTGTCTTATTCCCTCTCTGAATCTGCATCACCAAGCACATGTCTGGGACATAGTAGTTATTCAAGAAATGAACACGTGTGAATTGAAAAGGCCAAGGACACCTTGCTAGCTGGCAGATTCCCTTTCTCCATGTCCACCGATGTCTGTTTTGTTTCTTTCTCTCGTATAGGCAAATAGGAAAGTTAGCTCTTGCCTAATCCTTCATGATCTTTCCTTTCCTTTCCTTCTGTGGTTGAAAATACATTTACCCCCGAAAAGAGAGACGCCCGATGCCTCCATCCTCCTCTTCCATTCTCTCTACCTCCTTGGATCGTGGTGAGGCTCACTGAAATTCAGGGCCATTTTCAGAAACTGGAGCCCATGAAGGAAGTATGACACAACCTAACATTTTTCTTATCTGGCCGTGTGGTCTGGTGGTTTGCCCCGGGGCTCTGTGAGTCGGAAGTCTGCCTTTCTATTTGTGGGGCTTAGGGGAAACCATGTAGCAACAGTCTTCATAGGCTCTTGCTTTCTCTTTCTCTTGTGCCCTGGGAAGAGCCCCCACTGGCCCTCCTCGCCCGCAGCAGTCAGTGCAACCAGGGAAGGAAACACAGCGCCCTTCTTGCCCCGTGAAGGCTGGTGGTGAACTGATGAGAGATAATCCTAAGAAATGGAAAGTGAGGGTGGTGAGCAGGAGAGTGGTTTGAGGCTGAAAGCATGAAGATGCAGTGAGGACCGACTTAACCACATCAAACCAAACCAATTCTCCTAGTACCACTTGTCAGCCTGAAATCGCGAGAGGCTCTTGAGGATGGAGATGTCATTGGCACCTGTCCAGGGGCACCTGGAAAAGGACCTGGGAAGGGAGTGAACTTTGCTTTGCCCTCCAGGGAACAAATCCAGAAGTGGGAGAGTGGGGGAATTCCTTTGATCTGAAGTAGAAAAAGGTTGGGCAGGGGGTGGGGGGAGGGAGAAAGAACCAGAATGACAATAAATTATTTATTTAGTTAGAGACAGGGTTGCACTGTGTGCAGTGAGTTTTAGGCTCAGCCTAAACCCAGAAGTGCAGTGATGCAATCTGCAAACTGCAGCCTCATGCTCCTGGGCTCAGGCTATCCTCCTACCTTGGCCTCCCAAAGTTCTGGGATTACAAGCAAGCGACACTATGCCCCACTGTGACAGCAAATTTGAATGAAATCAGAAAAGGACAAAAAACACAGGAGGATATTAAGGTCAGATCTTCTGAAGGGCAGGGAACTATGATGATACACTTTTTTTTTTTTAACTGCTGGACTTAGGACAGTTTACACAGGGGTTTCAGAGGGGTTATCTCTGTCGATCCTGCCTGGCATAGACAGAAGCATAAATCTCCGAGGAATTCTATTGCACCGCAGACTCCAAAGTACATGGAGATCTGAGCAGACTTGAAATTGATGGAAACTTTCAGCATTCAATCCATCGAATTATCCCACTATAACTATGCAAGTGCTTGAGCTATATCTAGATAGAACAGGGCAAGTCGGGGAAAAGTAGTCATTTAACATGCTATTTCCTTCCTCATTTTTACCCCACTGATCTTTAAGTCTCAACTCTGCTACTGTAGTTGTTGTTTTAACAACCAGGAAGCCGTGAGAACTTTTTGGGTGTGACCCTGTAAAAGGCTTTTAGGCTGAGCCGTGACTGGACGATCAGATGGTGTTTGCCATGGGCTAACTATTCCTTTGGGGTTCTGAGGATTTTCTTTCTATGTGGGAGGTTCAAGTACATGTTTTCTAGGTGAATTGCAGGGGAATTATGCAGAGTCTCAGACTACGATGGGAATGTGGTGTTTTATGAGACCCCAGTGTTGATACCACAGAAAACACCAGCTAATATTTTGTGATCTGGGGTGCTTGAAAGAAAAAACAGTCTCTCTGGAGGGGCCAACACTAAGAAAAAGACACTCTAGCTTTGTGTTGAGAAAAACTCTAATTTGAATTCTGTCTTGGCCCCATTACTTGCACAAGCCACTTACTCTCTCCATCTCTACTTTCACCTACAAATGGGGATTATAAGCTCCTCTTAAGGCTGTTCTGAGAATTTAATAAGATATATTATATAATTAGCATAATTTCTGGCACATGGTAAGTTGTAATTTACAACTTGCACCCTCTGTTCCAAAGTGCACGCTGAGACTTAATTTTTAAATACTATGAAAGGGGTTTTCACTGGGTTTCCACCCTATTAATGCTTATGGAGAGGAAACTTTCATAGCTTTTATTTGATAAAAACTATCAAAGGGACACAGCCCATTTCAGGACAGTAACCAAGATGGGCAATGTCCTCCTCTTAGTTGGAGCCCAGAAAATGTCAAACAGGAGTTTCAAACTGCTCCCCCAGACAGCAGCAAAATGCGTGAGTCATTTCCTTTACAATGTGGTGCCATCCTGATTTAACAGACAAGGTAATTTAAACTGGATCTAGACATTTCAGAATCAGTCTGGAAGCCCCCCTCGGGGTGCCCTCTCCACCCCAGGACCTTACTACCTGCAAAATCAAGGAGCTTCTCAGAAAACAACGTGTCCCAAGGAGAAGCAGAGTTGAAGACGAATTGGTCTTATTCAAGAATAATAGGTAACAGCCAAAGGAGGGCAACCGGAGGAGTCCTAGAACAAGACAGCTAGAAGGGAAGGAGTGAAACTGAATCAAAGGCTTTTCTCTGAAATACCCAGGGACAGCAAGACAGGGTGCATGGGGGCCAGTGGCTTGCCTGTGAACAAAGATGATGGCACTGGTGGCTTCAGTAGATGGTGCCCTAAGGGCTGGGTTCAGTTGCCTGGACTTTGAGCTGCACCCAATTTTGAGGCCATTCATTGACTCATGCACATATTCATTCATCCAACACATTTATTGATTGCCTGTTATGTGCCAGGTTGCACATTAATGCCTTTGGTGCAGAATCAGTATGCTCAATACATGTGAGCTCATAAGAAACATTCCTCAAGGTTGGCTCCCAAAACTGTTTTCCAGAGCGGGGAATGTGATGGGTCTGGTGCTCCCACCACCACCAAAAGCAGGACCAAGGAAACCAGATGACTCCTGCCTGGTCCCTGGCCCTGCAATCCCGTTTCCACCTGCAGGGTTGTGTGATTTGGGACCTGTGGTGCTCACTGTGAAGTGAATCTGCTTGACTAGAGGAGCTGTAAGATCTGTATTTTATTTAAATGTCTACAGATTGAAACTCCATGTCCTTGTAATAGGCAATAATGAATTAGGAACCAGACCTTCTGAAGGCAGCGTATATTATTTTGTGATCCAGTTAGCCTGCTTTGATTGTCACCTTGTGAATGGTCCGCATCCCTCACCCTCCTCCTCACCCCTCTTTGTAGTAGGACCAAATTCCTTCTGCCCCTTGCCACCTGTGGGTTTCCATGCCCAGAAATGATAGTTAATCTAGATTTCAAAGTGAATTCTTCCAGTTTATAAGTATAATTCAAAAAAATATTTTTTAGGTTGTGCAGGGGTCAACAATATGGATGTCAAAAACCAAAAATCAGCAGGCCGACTTTAACCAATGACCATCAGTTTATTGCCTTTGATTTGTACAGTCAGGTCTGGATCGATTCAGGACAACTGGAATTCGGACCTACCTGGCTCCTCTGTGTCTTGAGCAGGTCATCTGACTTCTCTGGGACCAGCTTCCTCATCTTACAGTGAGATTTTAGAATTCAGTATTTCTTTGACTCTGAAAGTCTGTGCCTAGTTTTAGAGCAGTAGATTGTGAATGGATATGTTGGCACTTGAATGTATCTCTGTTCTTGCTTTGAAAATGCAAAAGTGTGTCCATGTCGTTTTTGTTGGAAGGTAGGAAGTTCCAAAGGAGTATAATTACTTGCCTTTCCTCTCTTTATATTAGAAGCAACTAGGAAATAGACCAAGAAGCCAAGTGAGAATTAAACTATAATACATGTTCTATCGCTGGTAAGGCTGAATAATGGCTGCCCTCTCAACCTGTGGCCAAAGTAAAGGTCATTACTTCCTCCCCAGTTCACACCAAGGGACCTGCTTACGGTAGAACTGGGACTGCAGAATAGAACTTCACACTGACAACTACACTGAGGACCCAGCGTCCTCACTTGGTGAGAGCCTTGGTGACTAATAGCACCCAGCACACACCCCCCAAGTCATGCTCTGGGTGTGCTTGTCTGGCCCAGCTCCTGGTGGAAAGCAGGAGCCGAGAGGACCCCTGGCTCTACATGCAGACAACAGGTCACTGAGCAACAGAAACTTTAAAGGAAGCAAGACTGTGGTATGATGCCTTTATACGAATTAGAAAAAGCTACCTACTCCTCTGGGCAGACACTGCCACATCAGGGTGCATAGCTCGGCAGGCAGGGAATAAGTTGTATTTCAGCCCAATTCGTCCACTCCGTAGCACAACCACAGCACTGGACTGGGTGGGAGCTCCTATTTTCTGCGCTGATGCTGATACTCCAAGAGGAGGGCCTTGAGAGCTCCCTCTACACATTCAAAGACATGTCCTAGGTGCTATGGCTGTGCTGTTCAATATGGTAGCCACTAACCACACGTGGCTATTGAATTTTGCATTTAAATTGATTAAAATTAAATAAAGCTAACTATTTCATCCCCCAGTCTTACTAGTTTCATGTTGGAGTCTCAATAGCCACAGTTGGCCCCAGGGACTACCATGTTGAAGTGCAGATATACAAGGCCAGACAATTTAGTTCTTGAACTCAACCTAGAAAAAGTTCTTGAACTCATCCTGGAAAAAGTGCCCGTACCTCATTGTTGAGTAACCCTATGGTCCCTCGGCAGGCTCTGTGCTGATGCCAGCGCCTAGACACTGAAAATTTTGGAACTCTTTTTCTGAAATGGCCATCAGAGTCACTGTGGTAGGAAGTCTGACAATTAAGTTCACAAACTATCCTAGGAAAAGTGAAGAGATGTATAACATTTCCTTTGTCACTGAAAGTCCTCTTGGAAAGCATCATCGTGGGATCACTTCCAGTTATATTAGTCACTTCTAGGTCCTGACAAACTTACCTTTATCAATTTCTTTCCTGCCAGCCCCATCACAGACTACATTCTCCAGCCCTTTAAATCTGTAGTCCCCAAACCCTGGGCTGCAGACCAGTGCTGGTCCATGGCCTGTTAGGAGCTGGGCTGCACCACAGGAGGTGAGCGGCAGGCAAGCCAGCAAAGCTTCATCTGTCACTGTCTCCCATTGTCCCAGATGGGACCATTTAGTTGCAAGAAAACAAGATCAGGGCTCCCGTTGATTCTTCATTATGGTCAGTTGTATAATTATTTCAGTATATGTTACAATGTAATAATAATAGAAATAAATTGCCCAATAAATGTAATGCGCTTGAATCATCCTGAAACCATTTCTGCCCCAGTCTGGAAAAATTGTCTTGCCCGAAACCAGTCCCTGATGCCAAAAAGGTTGGGTACCAATGCTTTAGAGCACTGGTGTGTTTCCAATATTCTGGGTCATATCCAGTCACCATACTTTTTTTTTTTTTTTTTTAGGGTATGGAATATTTACTTATTTTTTCCTTTTATTATTGTTTCAGGTTAATTTGAGGGTATAAAGAATTAGGTTACAATGTTTGCATTTGTTAGGTAGAGTTCCTCTTATAATTATGTCCCGCCCCCAAGAGGTGTGCCATACACCCTAACATTGCGCCCACTAGGTGGGAGTACCCCCATCCCCTTCCCTGCTCCACACCCTCCACTCCCTTGTTCCCCTGCCCCCCACCTGGAATTGATTTGAGTTTTTCTCTTATGTGGGCATGTATTAGATTGTCTACTGGCTTCATGTTAATATTGAGTACATTGGATTTTTGCTTCTCCATTCTTGCATTCTTGCATTCTCCATTCTTGCATTTCGTCCCTGCTATTTCCCCTTCCTAAAATGTCATTTCCTCTACCAATAGCTGCCCATCCCTCCAATCCCGCTCACTTTTCGAAGACCCAGATCACATGACAACACCCTAAATTCTGTTTTCTCCCAAGAGCCCCCAAACCACACATTCATCTGTCATAGCACTTTACCACTAATTCCAGCTGAGAAGGGATTGTCATTACACTGCCTCAAGCACTATATGCCTGGTGTTTCTCTGAGCCCTGCTGGCTGGGTACTAATTCCCCCAACTCAGCACTGAGGGAACAGAGGCTCAGGCAGTCATCCAAGGTGACTCAGCTAGGAAATGGTGGAGTGACATCCGGACAGACATCTTGCTGACTCCAGAGCCCAGAGTCTGGGACGCCTCTCATTTAAGGGAGAGGCCTGTGAGCGCTGCCTGGCAGGCCTGTATTTGCCAACTGTAGGCAGACATCAGACAAGGAGCTCCGAGTAGGCTGAGTGCTCAGAGCAGCTGCCCCTCAGGCACCAGCCGAGCCTGGGCAGGTCAGGCTAGAGAACGCACTCTTCTCTCGGAGGCTTTAACAGGCTTTGTCCGTCTGGACAGGGCTGGGCCAGCTCAGGGCTCCTCATCTGTACCCTCCTTCTCCCTCCAACTCGGGACCGTTGTTTCTTGTAAACTTGGGCGCAGCAGAAAGGGCACGTTTAACTCTGGCTGGGAGAGACCGTGTATCCCTGACTTTCGCTTTTGCCTCAGCTTCAAATCAGATGCTCTTTCCTTTTCCCCGTCCTCAATAACATCATCTGCACAGCAAGGCTAGGTGAGCTGGGCAGTTTTACCATGACATTAAAAAAATATTTTTTCTTCTTGCAAGAGGCTTTTAACCTTAGTATAGTAACTAACTCTGGGTATCTTGTTCCTGAAGCCCTTCCTTGCCTGGGGAGAGACATTTTGTACTCAAAACTAGTTAAAAGAGTGGCGAACTGGGGGATGGGGACCCAAATTATCAAGCACAGCTGTCTAACCATGCCCCCACCAGTGGCACAGGTTGCTGGAGGGCGCCGAGGGAGAACAGCAGTAATGTCACAGTACGAGTCTCTGACCTCCTCTGAGAGTGGCCTTGTACCTGCCTTAAATCTTGAGCGAGTTCCCCCAGGTATCCTGTGCTCAGCCCAGAAAACATTCTGATGTGGTTTCTGAGCTGACCAGTTCTCTTCCCCTTCCCAGCCCACAGTAAACCTCTGCTTAATGCTTTGAGGGCTGGGCTCCTATGAGTACTGAGGTGTTGAACTATGAGCCAGGCTATGCACTTGAGGAAGGAAATACCCGCACATAAGAGGCCAGGCCAGTTGCTTCCTGGCAGATCACCTTTCTCTCCAGCCCTGCCTTCCCAGCTTCAGGCCTCCTGCACTTGTTATACTGACCACAGCAGCCTGATTCGGAGCCCTTGTGTTCCTGGTCTGACTTCTCCCTATTGGTGATGGCAGCTGAGTCTGATCTCTAGGTTAGGACAGCCTGACAGCCCATTGTCTCCTCCGGGTGATGCTTCTGCTTTGGCCTGCCATAGTCCATCTGGGACTGTCCCCCACCTCTGCTGAAGCCTTTTATAAGAACTGAACCTCTTCTAAAATTAAACCTCTAGTGTCATGAACCTTAGTTTGAATACTAGTTTTGTTCCTTACTAGCTGTGTTAACTGTAGACATGCTATTTCACCTTGCCGTGCCTCCATTCTGCTACCTGTAATGGCAGGGATCATGATCCCCATCTCATGGTGCTGTAAGGATTCAGTGCAGTAAGACCAAACGGATGGAACCTCCTCTCCTGAATACTTGGCAGGTAAGACCAAAGGAGTGTGAACAAAACCCAAGAGTGATTTAGGCGCAAGAGAGAAAAGCAAGATTCATAGGAAGAAATTCTACTAAAGAGCCCCAATCTGCCCCCTTCCTCCTATAGAACATAGGGCCAGCTCCAGGTTAGCGAAATCTAGAAACTTACCTGGAGGGTGCTGAGAAGGCTCAGGCACATGGGATGGGATTTGTAGCTTGCTGCTGGGGTTCAGAACGAAGGCTGAAGTCCTCCTACCCAGCTTCTAGAAGCTGCAGGGAGGAGGGTTAGTGCCTCAGGAGTGGGCAGGCATAAAGGTACAATCCGAACCTGGCACCCTGCTGACCTCTGGGTACCCAGCATGGTTTGCCTCCTTGGCACCTATTACCCCCTCCTTACTCTCAGTCTCTGTGCCCTGTGTGAGCTCCCACATCCAGCTCTCAGAATAGGCCATGTGTCCATACTTGGCCCTCAGGCCACTGCTCAGAGAAGAACAGTCACCTTAAATAGCAGATACTGCTGCAGCCATCTTGCCACCATATGGAACCAAAACCGAAGAATGAAAAGGAGCAAAGAGAGGCAGAGGGAGGCCAGATCCTGATGACGCTACAGACATTCAATCCAGCTGTGCCTGGCACCAGCCCCTGCCCCTGGGATTTCCGGTTGCATACATCAATAAATTCCCCATTAGCTTAAATCACCTTGATTTTTCTATAGCTTTGAACCAAGACAGCTTTTTCCCAGACCCCATTTGCTTATTAATAAACAGCAGGTTTCTAGGGTAGCTTGAGGCCATGATACCATTGGCCCAGTATCTGGGGACAATTCAGGATAAAGGTGCCTAAAATTACTGAGGGTACTTTGTCAGTATTGAGTTGGCAGAGCAACGACCAGGGATAGAAAACCAAATTCTTCCTGATGCCTCGTATTCTTATAACCCGCTTTGACATTTCTATCTACCTTGAAGGAGTTTAATTGGTTGTCAACATTTTAGAGGACATAACGGTTACACTTTACCTTCAAAAATTAATGTATATACCTATATATCTTGTCATGGAAGAATCAAGGCAAAGTATAAAGATGACCTTCCTAGAAGGCAAGCCCCTGACACAATCATAATGGGAGTCTCAAACTTTTTGAACCTTTTTGTCCATGATGAACAGCAAAAGCATCCATTCCTAGTAAATCTGTTAGTGTTCCTCATTTCTTCCTTCTTACATGTGTCAAATTTTGAAGAGGTAGTTGCTCTATGTATTCATTAAATTATGATAACTGCTAACAACCGACCTAAAAATATTTAATGGCTTAACACAACTGAAGTTTACTTCTTGTTCCCCTAATAGTACTGGTTTCATGAATCCACAGTGGGCAGGGCAGGCTTGTATGTAGTCTCTTGAAGATGGAAAGTGATGCAGGCTCTGCTGTCTTCAACCTGTGAGGTCCTCTCCATGGCAGCCAGCTGGGTGGGAAAGGGCACAGTAACAGCATCGTGCCAGACTTGACAGTGATGCACATAACTTCCAACGTGATGCCATGGGCTAGAATTCAGTTATGAGGTAATAGCAAAAAGCAAGTGCATCTGGGAAATGTAGGCTGCGTGGCCATGGAGAGGAAAAACACGAATTTGGTGGGCAACAGTGACAGCAGATGATGTTTCCTTTCTGTATGTGAATGGCACCTGGAGCTTGAAATTTCTTTTCTTCTTGCAAGTTTTGCAGTACCCAATAGATGTGAGACTATATAGAAGCTAATTATTTCCTTTGTGTGTGTTCAGGTGAATTTGTTGAATGGATAAGTGAATTTTCAATAAGGTAAAAGGAAATGCAGAGTATTAAACAGAATATGTTGTTTATCAGGTCTATCAGTTTCAGTTGGAAATAACTGGGAAAAATAAGATAAAACTTTTAGCCATAGAAAACTCTCTTAGAATTTTTGCATAGCTAGTCATCTTCTTTTACCATCTTTGTTTGACAAATCCAGAGGTATCATGAAAAGGAAAATTTAAAGTAGAAGCGTATACCAATGTTCTTTCCCATTAACTCAAATGTTACCAATTATCTCTTAATTTGGAAATTCCTCTGTATGCTTAAGAAGACTCTCTCCATCTCTTGGTGCCTCCAGGATGTAAAACCCCCTGAGATCTCAGTTTACCAGAGTCTCCAATGAAGCTTCTGGAGCCTAGATGCTAAAAATGCTCATGAGGGCTCTTTAATAGCATGGCTTGCAATATTGGCACCTCCCTCTCATTTGAAAACATTTGCTTCTATGCTTTTCAAAGTGCACTTACACCCAGGACTTTATTTGGTCCCCACAACACATCTGTGAAGGTGCTGTGAAGTCACCACTGTCCATAGCACTGAGAACATTGACCAGGCTCACACACCAAGGTGGGCACAGAGCTGTGACTAACACCCAGTCCTTCCGTCTGCCCACTCAAACCATCTCCCGGAGGACTGCTGCATTATAAACCTCAGATCATCCTCTCTTTCATCACACCTCACTCCAATTTTCTATTTCAGGTCAGAAACAGGGAGGGTGGGCAGCGGGGAGACAGATGATCAAGATCAAGGTTTACGGTCAGGCACCGTGGCTCAAGCCTATAATCCTAGCACTCTAGGAGGTCAAAGTGGTTAGATTGCTTGAGCTCAGGAATTTGAGACCAGCCTGACCAAGAGTGAGACCTCTGTCTCAACTAAAAACAGAAAAACTAGCCAGGCATTGTGGCAGGTGCCTGTAGTCCCAGCTATTCGGGCTGTCTGAAGCAAGTCCAGGATCGCTTGAGCCCAGGACTTTAAAGTTGTTGTGAGCTATGACCCAGGGCAACAGAGTGAGATTCTGTCTCTAAATAAATAAATAAATAAATAAATAAATAATCAAGCTTTACCTTTCAGCCTCTAGTTAAAACAACGTCTGAAACCAACCCCCCAATGGTCTCCCACCAATAGTTGAGGAGTAATTTGTCAATGAACTGCCTGCCTTATTGATCGACAAAAAATTTGCACGACCTTTCCTCGTTGTAAGCTAAGAGGCTTTTTTCTATTACCGGCTGCCTCTTACAGAGAGTAGACTCCTTTTCTTCCAAACATTTAGAATCAAAATTTGAATGTAGCAAAACAGAGTTCTGATTAGATTTTTTGTCAATTATATAGTGGTTTCCTCACTTCTGTCATCACAGTGAAAGTTGCTGTTGGCACTGTATCACCGGGGCTTTAAAAGTAGAAGTTGAGTTGATTTCGACATAATGATCGAAATAAAAAGGCTGAAAAATGTATCCTGAACTGCTAAGGCTACTGCAGTGTTCTATGTATAACTGGCTTATGTTGAGAAGTGGCCACAGCAAGTTTCCTTGATTTGTGAGCGTAAAAATAAAGCATTTTCTTGGCATTATTTCCAACCTGCACATTTTCCTCATAGCCAGATTTGCCTTGACCTTAGGGGCGAGCCTTTAGAGAGCAGTGCTTCTCCCTGGCAGTTCCCATGATGCTATCCATTCCATAGCAGACCAACAATTAATTATAACAATAAGAGAGACATTGTTCATCCAGGCCTCCCTGCCTGCTCTCAAACTCACAAAACTCCCTGCCACCTGGACAATTGTTGATGTGTATTTCTCTCTCTTTGTGCATGTGTGTGCACTTGAGCTTAAAATAACCCCATCAGAATTATGTGTAAAATACAAAGTAAGAAACTGCGAATGGAAAAACATGAAAATAACAAAGTAGCTGTGTAAGAGTGGTGATGGTAGTGGGAGATGTGTCTTTTACTTTCTTTTTCTACAATGACTGTATTATGGTTTTATTTCTCAAATAATTAAAAAAATCATATTATTAATTTAATTTTTTAAAACAGAGTCTCACTCTGTCTCCCTGAGTAGAATGCCATGGCATCATAGCTCACAGCAACCTCAAACTCCTAGGCTCAAGCGATCCTCTTGCCTCAGCCTCCCGAGTAGCTGCAATGACCTACAGATGCCCACCTCAACATCTGGCTAATTTTTCTATTTTTAGCAGAGACCAGGTCTCACTCTTGCTCAGATTGGTCTCAAGCTCCCAAGCAATGCCCCCTCCTTGGCCTTCCAGAGTGCTAGCATATTATTAATTTTAGATTAATTTGGCATAACAATTTCTAAGCACTCTACTATTTCTTCAGTGTTTCCTGAGCCCTACTATGCATGAGTCATTGTTCTGGGTGCCAGGACACAGGGCAGGTAAGATACTGCCCCTTCTTTTGTGAAGCTTCTACTAAAATAGGGGAAAGGAGTCAGGTAATTACATAGATTTGATGTGTGCAACAAATATTTATGGAGCATGTACTATGTGCCAGAAATGTTTCTAAGAACTTGGGATCAGCAGTAAGCAAAGCAGGCAAACACCCTTGCCTTCATGAAGCTTCCATTCTAATGAGTGCAGATGGTACCTGATTTGCAATTAGAATGAGTGTCCTGAAAAGAAAGTACTGGGGACCTGGACCAGTCTGAGAAGTCAGGGATGACCTTCTGAGTTGATTTTTTAAGTACTTCAAATAAAACAAGAGTTTGTTTTGCCATCCAGGACTGAGCGAGCATCCCTGGGCGTGGCAGGAGTTTCCAAAATGACTAAATTCTGGTGGCTGCTCCTGCTGAGCAATTTGTCTCTCAGTTCTACCTGCTGCAGAGTGTAGCCTCATGAACAGCTGCCCGAGGCCCGACATGTGCCTCCAGGCCTTGGGTTGGCAGTGCATGGGGAGATTTTGGAACCAGGTTTCTGTTCACAGTCCCCATCCATTTCTACCGCAGTGCCTTGTTTCCAGGAAGTCCTGATTTGGAAACCAGCAGGGTATCCTTCCCTTGCAGCATGGCAATAACTAAGGGGCCCTTCCTTCCAAGGACAGGAAAACTGGAGCAGAGAAAACAAATCCAGCCTGAACCGAGAGGCCCCTGTGTTGCTGGTCAGGAGAAAACCACTGCTGGATTTATGGTTTGCCCCTTGGATGGGGAAGCTCCAGGTCATGGCCTGAGCTGCTTGGAAATGGCTGGAGGCATTTACACAGTACTCCCAGCCTCCTTCTCAGCCTGAAACCACAGGTAAGTATCTAGGTCTGTGCTGTATCGATCAGGCCTCCCACTGGCACTAGACAAAATGCTGTGAAGCAAGTCAACTTTCCAATGACAAGGGAAGTCATGCTCCTAATCCGCTCTCGCTGGACAATCAGGTTGACAAAAACCATTAAGTTTTCAGAGATTAGAAATTCCCTGTCGGAGAGAGCCATGTACAGAGTTTTCCACTCCATTACACCCAGGACAATAACCAGAGGCCAAGTGACAGGAAAGGCTGGGGCTTTTTAAAGTTTCCTGTGTCCTTGGGTAGTGAGAAATAAATTCACAAGTGTCTCCTCTTTGTAGGACATGGGATATATATTATCTCATTAATCAACACAACAACCTAAGAGGTGGGGTCTATTTATTGCGTTCGACAGAAGAATAAGCGGATTTGATTCATGGTCTAGGATCACCCAGCCGGTTAGTGTGAGATGGAGCTGAGAATGAAGGTTCTAAGGGCGCATGACCTACTTTCTTCTCAGCAGAATAGCCTACCTTCCTCTAAAAGACCCACAGTTGTGTGGCAAGTCGAAGCTGGCTGGCGCCTGGTGGATACCTGGCCATGCCTCAGCTCTGCCTCCCACTGTGTGACTTAGGGCAAGTACCTTCACCTCTGGAAGCTTCCTTTTCCTTCTTTGATTCTTGAGGAGATAACAGTCTAAAATACCTCCCCCACCAGGGCTCTGGGGAGCAAATGAGATCACACATGGAAAGCATTTAACATATTGACTAGAAAATGGCAGACACTTTGAAGAAAAGGAGTTAGTCAACAATAGGAAATTGTTTCTTATTTCTATCTTTGCCATAAACGTATTATTATTATTATTATTTTATTATTTTGAGACAGAGTCTCGCTATGTCACCCTCGGTAGAGTACCATGGTATCACAGCTTACAGCAACCGCCAACTCTTGGGCTTAAGCAATTCTCTTGCCTTAGCCTCCCAAGTAGCTGGGACTACAGGTGTCTGCCACAATGCCCAGCTATAAACTTATTTTTATTTTTATTTTTTTGACACAGAATCTTGCTCGGTCCCCCTGGCTAGAGCACCATGGTGTCATCATAGCTCACAGCAACCTCAAACTCCTGAGTTCAGGGTTCTTCTTGCCTCAGCCTCTTGAGCAGCTGGGACTACAGGTGTGCACCACTACGCCTGGCTAGTTTTTCTGTTTTTAGTAGCAATGGGGAGGTCTCACTCTTGCTCAGGCTGGTCTCGAACTCCTGAGCTCAAGCAATGCAGCCACCTCAGCCTCCCAGATTGCTAGAATTACAGGCATGAGCCACCACACCAGCCTTTACTGTAATTTATATAAACACATAACTGAAAGTTTGGAAAATAGGAAAAAATCACCTATCTTCATAACAACTATATTAAAAGTAAAAACTTCTGTTCATCGGCTCGGCACCTGTGGCTCAACAGGTTAAGGCGCCAGCCACATACACCTGAGCTGGCCAGTTCGAATCCAGCCCAGGTCTGCCAAACAACAATGACAGCTGCAACCAAAAAATGGCCAGGCGTTGTGGCGGGCGCCTGTAGTCCCAGCTATTTGGGAGGCAGAGGCAGGAGACTCACTTGAACCCAGGAATTGGAGGTTGCTGTGAGCTGTAATGCCACGGCACTCTATCCAGGGTGACAGCTTGAGGCTCTGTCTCAAAAAAAAAAAACAAAAAAAAAAACTTCTGTTCATCAAAAGACATGGTGATTTTTCAAGCCCCAGAGTGAGAAGACATTTGCAACACATAAGAACAACAAAGGAATTGTATCCAGAGAAAAGGATAGATAACCCAATAGAAAAGGGGGAAAAAATGAATAGGCATTTTCCTAAAGTGGATATTGAAGTGGCTAATAAACATGAGAAAATGGCTAGGTAGCTCACGTCTGTAATCCTAGCACTCTGGGAGGCCAAGGTGGGAGGATAGTTTGAGGTCAAGAGTTCAAAATCAATCTGGCCAAGAGCAAGACACCCCCCCCAAGTAGACATATTTGCTGATGGTGGTGGCACATACCTGTAGTCCCAGTAAAACTCAGGAGGCTGAGGCAGGAGGATTGCTTGAGCCTAGGAGTTTAAGGTTGCAGGGAGCTATGATGATGCCACTACACTCTAACCAGGGTGAGAAACGCTGTCCCAAGAAAAACAAAAAACAAAAACACTAGAAAATAAACTTAACATCTATTAGCGATTAGGAAAATGTAAATTAAAACCAACTTGGGATACCACTGCACAACAAATAGATTGGCTAAAATTTAGGATCGGACAAAACAAAGTGTCGGTAAGATTGTGGAGCAACAGGAACTTTCATCCACTGCTGATGAGAAGGTAGAATGGCACAACCATCTTGAAAAACTGACATCATCTGCTGATGGACACACAGTAACTCCACTCTAAAGCATATATGCTAAATCAAGAATCAGAAAACTTTTTCTGTAAAAGGTCAAAGAATGAAAATTTTTGGCTTTGCAGCCTATAGGGTCTCTTGCAACTACCCAGCTGTGCTGAGTAGCCATAGATAATTCATAAAGAAATCAGTGTGGCTGTGTGCCCCCAAACTTTATCTACGAGGTAGGTGTGGTGGTTCACATCTATAGTTCTAGCTCTGCAGGAGGATGGGAACATAGCTTGAGTCTAGGAGTTCAAGTCCAGCCTGGGCGGCATCGTAAGAATCCATCTCTAAAAACAACAAAAGGAACCTAAAAAAACATTACTTATGAGCACTAAAATTTGAATTTCATATAATCAATATGTGATGAAGTATTATTTTTCTTTGGATTTTTTCCAAATATTGAAAAATGTAAAAAATATTCTTAGCTGGCTCAGCACCTGTGGCTCAACAGGTTAGGGCGCCAGCCACGTACACCTGAGCTGGTGGGTTGGAATCCAGCCCGGGCCCGCCAAACAACAATGACGGCTGCAACCAAAAAATGGCCGGACGTTGTGGTGGGCGCCTGTAGTCCCGGCTACTTGGCAGGCGGAGGCATGAGACTCACTTGAGCCCAGGAATTGGAGGTTGCTGTGAGCTGTGATGCCATAGCACTCTATCCAGGGTGACAGTTTGAGGCTCTGTCTCAAAAAAAAAAAAAAAAATTCTTAGCTCATTCAAACCTGATTGTGGGCTAGGTATGGATTGTGAGCTGGAGTTTGCCAACCACTGCCCTGTAGTGCTACTTAAGGGCTGGTTCCAGGGGTCAGTAGCATCATTATCACGCAAAAATTTGTCAGAAAGGAAAACTTATGAGCTCTATCCTAGACTTACTGAATCAGAATCTCTAGGGAGAAGGATCAGGAATCTGCATGTTTAGCAAGCTATTTTCATGCACACTGAAGTTTGAGAATCCCAGCTGTGAAGAAACTCACACATACAAGAATGTTCATAGCAGCATTATTTGCAATAAACCCCACATGAAAACAACCTAAATGTCCAGGAACAATAAAACATCCAACAGCAGTAAAACAGACAAAGGAAATAATATTCAGTAAGGAAAATGAACAAACTAGGCTTTATGAGCATAAAGCCTTCTGCAACATGGATACATATTAAAAAGATAATGTTGGGCATAAAAAAAAAAAAATAAAACCAGACATGAAAGAATATGAACTTTATTATCTTGTACAACAATGTAGTTTCAAAAATTGACAAACTATCGCTTGGGGGTGAACACTTAAGTGAAAAAACAGCAAAACAAGTCAATGAAGTTATATGCCAAGTAAAAATTGCTTTGTCAGGGGAAAAAAGGGGAGTTGTGTTTAGGAATGGGCACATGGGAAGCTTCTGGAAGGCTTGTAATGTCCTCTTTCTTGACCTGGGTGATTGTTACATATGTATTCACTTTATGATAATTTGTCAAAGCATGCATTTATGTTTTATGCACTTTTCTGGATGTGTGATATATTTCACAATAAAAAATTAAAAGGAAAAAAATAACTGCCAAGAATGGCAACTTTCAGAGCTAGCCCTGTGTGTGGAACTTGCCAGATCCACTTCACACCTTGACTTCCTGCTTGGCTGATTCCCTGTAGCCCACCCAACTGCAAGTTGCAAATTTATAGGCCAACTGAGCCCAGATGGTTTCCTGCGATAGCTGCTAGGGGTATAATAATGAATACATGTCTCCCTGCACGTTCCTGAATGCGTTTTGGCAGGATTTTTACTGCAGGCAGTAAAACCTTGTTACGAAGTCCCTCGCTGTCGCAGGGGCTTGGCCGCGTTGCATTTGAGCCTGCTGCCTTTTGTCAGAGGGAGCCTGTCATTCTTGTCCCACATAGCATCCTTGAGAGCTGGCTTTTTCTCCATTGTCCTACAAAGCTGTTTGATTGATTGTTACTAATAATCATTGTATTTCAGAAACTTGGATTCCTGTCCTCACAGTTGGGAACTTCCTCTTTGCACTAATTGGAAAACCATCCTCCGGGAAATGGGGCATCTTTATTGAGTCAATCTTCGGCAATGATTACGTCAACCAGGAAGATGAAGTTTGCAGCAGGGAGATGAAGGCACTTAATCCCTCCCAGTGTGCTTGTCTCAGGTCTGAGTGCAAGAAGCCAGGCAGACCTGGCTGGATAGCCAGACCCCCACCTGGAGAAACTGAGGATGGCATTGGGGAGAGGCTGGCTAGCAAGGCTAGGGTCAATCCAGCTAACAGTCCCCCAGTTTTCTTCTTTCTTCCTTAACAACAATACCCCCAACCATTAGCTGCATAATTAAGACTTTTCCCAGATTCCTTAGATTTAGTCCTTCAGGGACTAAATCCTCACTAATAAAAATGCAAGCAGAGGAGTACGTGTACATGGAACTTCCAGAAAGCGTCCTTAAAGGAAGGGTCCATATCCTTTTTCTCCTTTCCCTTCCTCACTCTAGGTTGGAATGTGGCTTGAACTATTGCAGCTGTTCTGAACAATGAGGTGACCTTGCAAATAAAGTCCATGCCAACAGAGAACAAAGCACCACACCAACCCTGGGCTCATTTCCTGGACTCTTGTAAAAAAGAAAATAAACTTCTATTTTGTTTAAGCCACTGCTTTGGAAGATTTTTCTGTCACTTGCATTTGAACCCAAACTTAACCAATACAACCTCATTTTTAAGTCGCGACAAAGAAGTTGAAATGATCTCAGTGGCCCACAAGAAAGGGTTGGTTAAATTCGTTCACTCATTTGCTTACTTGTTCATCACATTTTAAATAAGTGGCTATCGCAAGCTTGGCTCTGATCTAGGCCTCTAACTATTGGGGATGTAGTGGTTAAAAAAATCTCTACCTTCGGGCACTCTGTTAGAAGAAGAGGCAGGAGGCATAAATAAACGGACAACTACAGGATCATGCAATTAGTGGGATTATAGAGGCTTAGTAGTTAAAAACATATTTTAATGAGATAGGGAAAATGTGGGTGACGTATTGCTTAAAATAGGTTACTAAAGATCATGCCCAGGGAATCCAATTTGTAAAACAGCATATGAATTTGCATGGAGAAAAAACTAAACTGATGTGTGCTTTTTTTGAACACCGGGAACAGCAGTGGCCTTTAGTAGGTGAACGATAAATGGTTAATAAATGGCTCTATCCCAGGACCAAGGGACTATTTTAGTCCCTGTATTTTTCTGGACTTTCCAAACATCTCCCCATAAGAATGTATTACTTTTTAATAGGAAAAAAATTACCATTAGAAAACAGTGTGAATTGTGGAGTTGAAGACCCAGACAAAAAAGCGCTTTTTGTTAGAATGCCAACTCAGTTGTGCCAGACAGTCTCAAAAAGAAATTCGAATCTGAGGTCTGAGTATGGCCTCTCCCTACGGAGGTGGAGGCTGTGGTTCTCCACGCCATGCCGGGTCTGGAAGCAGGCAAGGAAGTTTGCCCTGGGCTTTGTTCTACATTTGAGTGGGGCAGGGCCCACAGCAGCCAAGTTATTAAGCACTATCACTTCTCTTCCCACGGCTCCTCTCTGCTGGACCTCCTGCCCCACCATTAAGGCAGCTGTTGTTGTTTTGTAGAGGCTAATTAACTCCACACTGCATGAAGCCAGATGCTAATTGGCTCACTCACTTAATCAACTTTAATGTCTCTCTTCTGGTGGACAGGGCTGCTGCTTTTGTTTCCCTGATTACCAACAAATGCAGTTCCAGGGGAGTGGCAACACAGCCTCTGGTGGGCACAAGCAGCCCTAAGCCTGTCACCTACCCCGGGAGATGCAGAGGCTCATTTTGACACTCAGATTGCTCAGTGGACAGACCCTCAAGTTCGCAATCACCAGAGCATCCTTATTGCTTTTCTTCCAAACACTGCATGGTGATATGAGTCATCAGATGGTTGGTTCCTCAAGAGAATTGGCCTCATCTCTGTTGCTGACACATATTTAAGGCTCTAAAATCTAACTAACTTTCACAACTACTGCAATCTTTCATCAAGTGTCTTTTTTTTTTTTCTGCAGCAGCCACTGCGAGTCCTTTCCAATGCCACGTGAACACAGCATTGTACCAGGTAAGTAAACTATACATATTTTTGACGGAATAAATCAGAGTCACATTTGTCAGATGAGGACACCAAGTCAATAATAATACTTACCTCTGTGTTTGTAATGACACATACACATATTCTTGTAAGATTAGGACCAAAAATTATCATCCCCATTTTTTTTTTGAGAAATAGAGGCTTTCAGAAAGAAAAATGACTATCCTCCCCAAAGATGTTTTATCTTCTAATTCCCAGAAACCATAAATTTGTTACCTTAGATGGCAAAATGACTTTGCTGGTGTGATTAAATTAGAATCTAGGGATGGAAGATTCTCCTGGATTGTCTGGGAAGGCCCAATATAATTACAAGTATCCTTGAAGAGAGAGATAGAGGTGGGCACAGTGGCTTACACCTGTAATCTTAGCACTTTACAAGCTGAGGCAGGAGGATCACTTGCAGCCAGGCTTCAAAACTAGTGTGAGCAAGAGTCCCATTTCTACAAAAAATAGGAAAATTAGCTGGGTATGGTGGTACTTACCTGTAGTCTCAGGTACTTGGGAGGCTGAAGCAGGAGATCACTTGAGCTCAGGAATCTGAGGTTGTGGTGAGCTATGATGATGGCATTGCACTCTGACCTGGGAGACAGAGCAAGACCCTATCCCCCCCCCCCCCCAAAAAAAAGGAGCATGAGAGAGAGACGCAGGAGTCTAAGAGTCAGGGAGAGCTGTAAGAATGGAAGCAGATGTCAGAAGAGAAGAGGCTATGCTCCTGGCTTTGAAGATGAAGGAAGGGGCCACACGCCAAAGAATGCAAGCAGACTCTAGAACAGTGGTTCTCAACCTTCCTAATGCTTTCTAATACCATGACCCTTTAATACAGTTCCTCATGCTGTGGTGACCCCCAACCATAAAATTATTTTCTTTGCTACTTCATAACTATAATGTTGCTACTGTTATGAATTGTACTGTAAATATCTGATAATGCAGGATGTATTTTCATTGTCACAAAGGGGTCGTGACCTACAAGGTGAGAACTCTGCTGCTCTAGAAACTGGAAAAGATAAGGAAACAGATTTTTCTCTTGAAGTCTCCAGAAGGAATGCAGAAGGAATTTTTCAACACCTTGATTTTAGACTTCTGACTTCTAGAACTATAAGAGAATAATTCCCTGATGTTTTAAGTCACTACGTGCATGGTAATTTGTTACAGTAGCCATAGGAATGAATGCTGATTTTGTTACCATAGCATCTGAAATCCACCTACCCTTCCCATGTGCCTCTATTTCATTTTCTATTTGAAGTACTGCTGTAAGGATGAAATGAGATAACCCATGTGTCCTGAGTAGCATAATACCAGGCAAGGATAAATACTCCACAGACGTTGTCCATAGTAGCACTGACTCAAAGTGAGCTCTTGGTGCACAGAAGCCCAAGGGCCATCTCTCCAGGGCTTAAGATCTAGACTAGTGGCTCTCAAACTGCAACACATACCAGATTCACCTTGAAGGATACACCTGGCATGGGACCTGAGGTGCATGTCTAACACATGCCCAGGCAATGGGCTGCTGCAGGACTCACACTTTGGGAACCACTGGTTTAGAGCAGAGTCAAGGCAGGTGCCTTCAGGCTCTTTCCCCAGTGCTCAGCACAGTGCCTGACACATAACAGGCACCCAACAAATATTTGTGGAATAAATACATTTTCCTCCTCTATCTTCCCGAGGCTTTAAATGTCTGGGAAGCTGCCCTTCTCTGTAAAAATAATTCCATTCTCTATCTTTTTTTTTATCACTACCATATTTACTATAACTTGGTGCTGACAATCTCCTCTTCGTAGACTCCCTGTTTTCCCCTTGAATACCCTCCATTTCCCCAGCGAGTGTCTCTCTCCTGGATCTCAACCTTTTCCATTAACTCCATGCGCTGCACAGCCTGTTCCAGGACATCAAACTTTAATTTAAACAGAAAATAATCAATAAGCTTAGCAAATTGCCCATGGCAACCTCTGCTGAGTGAATCAAAGGGTTTTATAGGTAATTTAAAGGGTGTCTTCACTCATCCCTCAAGCTATAGCTTAGCACATTGACAAGAGCCCTTTTCCTCCCTGGTTCAGGAAGCTCTGGAAGGAAATGGAAGAAAAAGGACCTGGTTCCTGGGATGGGGGGAGTTTGGGTCAGGAAGGAAAGGTCCGTCTTTTCAGACTGAAAGCTTCTAGGAAATAAAGCACTGTGGATATTGAACCCCGACTGAGTCAGGGAATTTGGGGTTACGGAAAACAGAAAAGGACTCTGGATAACTTCAGAAAATAAAAGCAATGTCCTTCAATGAGATGTAATTGAAGAAAAAAAGGGCTAAATAGCTGGGTCTCAGAAATACAAATAGTCCCTGGGTTAGGAACAAGATCGGTTCTGCAGGTTTTGCCAGAAGCAGAATTTGGAACAGCTGCACCTACCTATTCCCTGTAATAGCCTCTGTTCCAAAGTGCGATTTGCCTGTAAGCAGGATGTCTGTAACTTGGGTACTCCCTGTACTAGAAAGGAAGGTGTCTTTCTCACTAGTGCTGTTTAGAGATGCATGTGCATTGTTTTCTGTCTTTGTGTCCTTTGAGTCAAGATATATAATCCAAGCAAACATACGGCCAGCCCCCCTCGGGGCCTGCTGGCCCTCCCCTGGCCCTAAAGGGTGGGCCCCTTGGTAGACAGCCCCACCAAGAATGTAAGTGGGAATAGAGGCCTGGTTCCCCAAACAAATATCTGGTGGGGAAGGCAATGTTGAAGCTGGGCGGGCAAAAGCACGTTTCTACTACAGCAAGCTTTTTGGTGGTTAGGAGTTATTTTTCCAAATAAGAGCAGCCAATCCTGTAGTTTTTAAGTGATCCCGGGGCCTGTGCAGGACTGTGAAGAGCTATCAGGCACGGGGCTCAGTTATCTGCCCGAACCAGAGAGCTATCATTTTCTGAGAATCTTCCCACCCTCCTCCGAGAAGACTAATCCCTACAAACAAGACATTCTTCTCTCTCTCCAGGGCGATATTAAAGATATTTGCTAACTGGTATGTCATAGGCATGGACTAATCAAAACTACCTCAGCTGTGAAGAAAGCCTGGGCCTCCAGGTCCCCTGGGGAACACCTAGACGGCTCCTCATTCAGCAGGAGAAGCACTGTGGTTGTCTTTCCTGAGTTTCACAGACATAGGGCTTTGTCAGGGACTTCCGAATTTAGTGAGCCGACAGTCAGAGGGATGCAGCCTTCTGAACGGAGCCAGGCTGGGTGCTGGCCAGTCTGCTACCTTCTCCTGCCTGCTGGACGCTCGAGCCAGATTGCTTTGGTTGGAAACCCACCTTTCCTATATACCACCCCTGTCACCTTGACCAATGTACCTTTCTGAGCTTCTCTTTCCTGTATAAAAAGGATGTAATAGTAGACCTTCCTCAGAAACATTGTTATAAGAATTAAATGAATTAGGGCGGCGCCTGTGGCTCAGTGAGCAGGGCGCCAGCCCCATATACTGAGGGTGGAAGGTTTGAACCCGGCCCTGGCCAAACTGAAAAAAAAAAAAAAAGAATTAAATGAATTAAAGCTTATAAGGTGCTTAGCCTTACGCCTGGTTCACACTTGGCCCTCAGTAAGTGTTGGCTGCTGTTGTTACTAATATGTGTATTATTAATTAGCATTTGTCTTCTGCAAACATCAAGGGCAAAGAGTCCCAGAATCAAAGAATCAAAGTCCTTGAAAAAAATTACTGTTGAAAGACTCTTTGGAAACTGATGTGCTCAACCCCTTCCTTGATTGGAAAAGGCAAGAAGGCCCTTATTGGCCTGAGCCCACACAACCTTGATGGTGACCCAGCCTCCTGGGGTAGAATGGACAGCATGTGTGCACTCACTCAGCGGTCTTGTCTCTACCTCTGAGGGTGGTGGTGGAGGCCTGAGAGGCCTGGTAATGGAAGCTGCCCCTCTGCACTGTGCATTGCATACAGCTGTCCCAGCGCTCCCTGTCACCACGGAGGCACCAGGGAGGAAGACAAGGTGGGCAGCAAAAGACCCGAGGAGTGAAGAGTCGGAGATGCTGGTTGCTGACCCTCATTTGGCTTTATGCCAGCCCCATCCTGAGGGGGGTCACTGGCATTTCTGACCACCCCTATATATCTCAAAGTATTTCCACATGCCCCATCATCTTAGTTAATCCCCCTTCCTCCTTTTGAGAGAGGCATCATTAGTCCATTGGAAAATGAGACTGAGATTGACCAACTCATACTTAATCCATTTTTAAAAACCTTTGTTACATAAATTTTCAGACACATCTGAGGAAAGAAAATAAGATCATAGATCTCTATTTATCCATTTACAGCTTCAACAATTATCAATATGTGGCCATTCAGGTTTTATCTATGTTCCCTTGCCTCACCCTTGCCTGTGTTCAGTGGTTAGGGTGCTGGCCACATACACCGGGGCTGGCAGGTTCGAACCCCGCCCAGGCCTGCCAAACAACAATGACAACGACAACAATAACAACGAAAATAGCTGGGCATTGTGGTGGGTGCCTGTAGTCCCATCTACTTGAGAGGCTGAGGCAAGAGAATTGCTGAAGCCCAAGAGTTTGAGGTTGCTGTGAGTATGATGCCACGGCACTCTACCAAGGGTGACATAGTGACACTCTAAGTACAGTGGTGGTATAATCATAGCTCACTACAACCTCAAATTCCTGGGCTCAAGTGATCCTCCTGCCTCAGCCTCCCTAGTAGCTGGGATTACAGGTGTGTGCCACCACACCCAGCTAATTTTTCATTTTTTTGTAGAGATGGGGTCTTGCTCAGGCTGATCTTGAACTCCTTGTCTTAAATGATCTTCCCCCTTCAGCCTCCCGGAGTGCTAGGATTACAGATGTGAGCCACTGCACCCAGCCTTATTTTCTTAGGATAGTAGTAATTATTATTTTCATTTATCATAGTATCATAAACCTTTTACCGTGTCATTAGATGTTTTTCTGAAATGTAATATTTAAGTATGCATGGTATTAATGAATCAATTAATTTATTGAACCAATCATAGTTTTTTTTAGATATTTACATTATTTCCAAATTTTTAGTATTAGAAAGCCCTTCATATAAATGTCTCTGGTAGACTGCTAGGTGTCTCCAAATAGCCATTCTTCTTTTGTTCCTTGGAGTAGAACCCTAATTTTACTTGATATAACAAAAGAGAAGCTAAAAACTTTCATTTCCCAGCTTCCCTTGCAATAAGGACAAGTGAACACATATCAGCCAAATGAGATCTAAGTAGAAGTGTAAGCAGGACCTCTGGTAAGGATCCTTAGAGGGATGTGAATCAGCTGGGAAGTCCTCTCCTTTTTGCACACTGCCTCAACCCTCTACTCCCCCACCTCCTACCCTCCACCACCAATTTCCTCCTCTTTCTGCTTGGAATGCAAATAGACCAGCTGAGGGTCCAGCACTATCTTGAACCCTGATGATGGAAGTCACAATTCAAGCAGAAGCTTAGAGAGAGCCTGGAGCTCTGATGGCCCCAAAGTCAGGAGCCTGTTTACCTCCAGACCTACTTCATGAGACCGAGCAATAGACGTCACCCTTATTTAAGCTTTTATTGGGATTTTTCTTCGTGCACGTGCATGATTATTGTGCATGGCACTTCAAATTCTTACCTTGAATTATAGACATTATATTTGTGTTCCTGTCTCACCTCTCCTACTAATTTTAAGTTCCTTGAGGGCAAGGATTTTTTTCTTTCTGTTTTATCTTTTTTTTCTTTTTGTAGAGACAGAGTCTCACTTTATCGCCCTGGGTAGAGTGCCGTGGCGTCACACTGCTCACAGCAACCTCCAGCTCTTGGGCTTAGGCGATTCTCTTGCCTCAGCCTCCCTAGTAGCTGGGACTACAGGCGCCCGCCACAACGCCCGGCTATTTTTTTGTTTTTGCAGTTCGGCCGAGGCCAGGCTTGAACCCGCCACCTTCGGTATATGGGGCCGGCGCCCTACTCGCTGAGCCACAGGAGCCGCCCTTTCTGTTTTATCTTTTTATCCGACATAACACCTCTCCCAGTTGCTGGCACAAAACATAGGTTTAAAAACTTTAAAAAAAATGGATGAGCACATGAATATGGGAATGTCTGACCTTGAGCAATTAATTTTACTAAGCCAAGTTTCGGCTTCCTTAATTTTAAAAGGAGGTATCACCATAAGGGCTTTTATGATATAAAAGGGCCCTATAATCTGTTATTGAAAGATCTAAAACTATGCAATATAAGAGTTTGTCATGAAGGGGGAAGGAGTGGAGAGTGATGTGGCTCAACGAAGTAGGGTGCTGGCCCCATATGCCGGAGGTAGTGGGTTCAAGCCCAGCCCCTAGTCCCAGCCAAAAACTGCCAAAAAAAAAGAAATCCCTAAGAGCAGGAGCTGCCCTAAAAATCCTTCTGCTCTGTCTCATTGTGGTTTTGATTTGCATTTCCCTGATGAGTAATGGCATTCAGTATCTGTCTGGCAGATTTGGGGGGCCGCCTCGGTGAGGAAGAGAGAGCTGAGCAGTAGCAGTGGGGTTCAAGACCCTGCCCCCTCGCTACCACCAGCATACCATTTGCATCTATTTGACATGTTTTGACTTCTCATGAAATTTTCTCTGTGAGCAAAAGGTTCTGAGGCTAATGTAAATCTGGCAATCGCTTCCCTAATTTTGTGCTCTCCACATCTCTGCTTGGCTCTCTGGAGACAGGCAACTTCCAAAACCAAAAGTGAAGCCTTATTTTTCTGGGAGCTCAACTCCTTTCTACTTTACCATGCTGTCCATAACAACAGCAATCCTAATGATAATTGTCACATATTAACTGCCTACCCAGTGGGAGGGACTACTGTAATTTTATATTATCATATAAAATGATTTAGCCATTCTGGAAAATAGATTAGCAGGTCCTTAAAAAGTTAAACACAGAATTATCACATGACACAGCCAGTCTACTCCTACATATATACCCTAAAGAAGTTAAAACAGATAGTCAAATAAAACTTGTACATGAATGTTTATAGCATCACTATTCATAACAGCCAAACGTTGGAAACAACTTGAATGTCCATCCATCAATGGATGATAGAGCAATAAAATAGGATATGACCATAAAACAGAATATTATTCAGCAATAAAAAAGAATAAAGTTCTAACAGATGTTGCATCATGGATGAACCTTGAAAACATTATGCTAAGTGAAAGAAGCCAGAGCCGAAAGGTCACATATTATGTGATTCCATTTATATGAAATATCCAGAATGGGCAAATCCATAGAGATGGAAAGCAGATTAGTGGTTAGGAGAGGGTCGGAGAAGGGACAAAGTATAAATGCAGCATAAATCGGGGCTCTGAAATGGAAGGCTCTGAAATTTACCAGACTTCATCTCTGGGATTAAAACAACGAATTACATAGCTGAGGGGCTAAGTAGACAGAGATTTCTAGTAAAAGCCAAAGGATTGGTCTCTTCCTTGCCTGCAAAAGTTAGAACAAGAGGCCGTTCAGGGCTCCAAGGAGTCTATCTATGGAAGAATCGGTAGAGAACTCCAGACCTGTGCTATCTATAACGGTAGTCACTAGCCACATGTAGTTATTAAACTCTTAAAATGTGGCTAGTCTAAATTAAGATAACCTGTAGTGTAAAATAAACATCAAACTTTGAAGATTTTTTTTTTTTTTTCCGAGACAGAGTCTCACATTGCTGTCCTGGGTTGATTCCATGGCACTATCATCGCCCACAGCAACCTCAAACTCCTGGGCTCAAGCAATTTTCTTGCCTCAGCCTCCAGAGTAGCTAGGACTATATGTACCTGTATGACATGGCTAATTTTATCTATTTTTAGTAGAGATAGTGTCTTGCCCTTGCTCAGGCTGGTCTCAAACTCTTGAGCTCAACTGATCCACCTGCCCTGCCCCCCCGGAATACACGGGAATGCTAGGACTATAGGTGTGAGCCACT
This sequence comes from Arctocebus calabarensis, assembly GCA_963573935.1. Lineage (NCBI taxonomy): Eukaryota > Metazoa > Chordata > Mammalia > Primates > Lorisidae > Arctocebus > Arctocebus calabarensis. Next base: position 32,207 of record CAUYON010049821.1, read on the forward strand.
GCTCCAGCTCTGAAAACTTTTAATACAGTGTGTCCCAAAAATTGCCCCTAAAGTCACTGTACAGAGGGAAAATGGGAAATTGTAGCTAAATGTATCTTTATTTGAAAAAAATTCATTACAATATTGGCTGAGTGGTACATCTGGAAAGCTGAGGCAGGTGGATTGATTGAGCTCAGGAGTTTGAGACCAGCCTGAACAAGAGCGAGACCTTGTCTCTACTAAAAGTAGAAAAACTGAGGCAAGAGGATCACTGGAGCCCAGAAGTTGGAGGTTGCTATACATGCGGTATAAATGCAGCATAAATCAGGGTGGCTGGTGATGGGTATAATAATGGAAGGTTCTGGAAAGTTACTTTGATGATGCTATTGCACTCTATGCAGGGTGACAGAGAGACACTGTCTCAGAAAAAAATATTCATCACAAAATTTTACAAAAATTTACAAACTACAGTAGAACTTCCTTTGTTGACCACCTCCCTACATTCACCATCTCTTTAAGTTGACCTTATTTTCACAGACCAGACAGGCAGTGCCTGTACAGACCAGTTAAATAGGCCTATTTCCTTATGTTGCTCACCTCTGTATGTTGGCCAGTTGTTAGTTCCTGGGGTAGTCAACTTATAGAGGTTCTACTATATTCTCTACACGTTGGCCACCTCTTTGTAAAATTCTGTAATGAATACTTTGTAAATAATGGCACATTTAGCCACAATTTCCCATTTTCTCCATGTATGGTGAGTTTAGGGATGACTTTTGGTATATCCTGTAGTAGGGAAATAAAGAATGTCAAACAGCTTATTAATCATTCTTAATATTGATTATATGTTGAAATGATAGTATTTGAGATACATCAAGTCAAGTAAATATATTATTAAAATCAATCCCACCTGTTTCTTTTTTCCTTTTTATGTGGCTACTGGAGAATTTTAAATTGAGTATGTCAGCTCTCATTTCCTTTCTGATGGACAGCACTGCTTGCTAGATCATTGCATTACTCCTCCAGGGGAGAAGTGGCACTGTCTCATGTCAGAGACCACCCCCAGTCTAAAGCACCACCTGGGTATTCAAGTTTCTCAAATGATTGCTGAGAAAATGTGGGTATAGCTTGTCCCAAGATAGCACAACCAATAGAATCTATTAAGCAAATCAAATTATAAATATAAACTCGGGTGCAGCCAAAACGTAAAGTCTTTTTAAGCAACTCGTTTTTTCTCAAAAGGACTGCATGGCCATAAACATAGTGTCCATGTAGGGGCGAGGCCCCACCACACCCTTCCTTGCTCCCCCAACATGTCTCCCAGAGTTCTTAAATGGAATAGAATTTTCGAAACACTTGAAATCAGCTAGAAGAACTGCAAAGTATTTACTCTGTGACAGAGTGAAGATTGTACATTTTCTAGCAAGATAGAAAATAAGAACAAAGATCCAAACAGCCAGTCCCCTAAACCACCATTTCAGTCATAGTCTGCCTGTGCTTTTGGCTGTATTACAAAATGAAATAAATCCCTTATAATCCCTCATACTAGCTCTAAAATATATTTTCACAAGCACCAGAGCCGACCCTTTGGGCATTTCTTCCTAAAAATGCTCATTTCCACTCAAACTATTTTTTTCCCTGATCATATCCTTTTACAAAATGGTGAACTGAAATGATTCTTGTGACGGTTATGTCAGATAGTGGTGGGGAGGGGGGAATGTGGGCAGTGGTCCAAACAAATCAGCCTCACAAGCTTAACATTCTTTCTGAACTCTCTATAATCCTCCTTCGATCACACACCTGGGTTGGCTGGTTCTTCCACCCAACACACTGAATGTCCCATTTTCTGCCTACTTACCTTCTATCACATTGTTTAATCTCTGAGTTGTCACTTAACACTTCTCGGAGTTTGTAGAGTTTTTGAACAGTATGACACTTCCCCTTAACCTCTACCCCTATACCTAGCTCAGCGTGACTTCACATAACACTCAATAAAAAATTGTTGAATGACTGAATGAAGTTGAATCTGATATTTGCCAACTCTGATAAAATAGAGAAAATCAATGTCAGCTTTTCTAGCTAGAAAGGGAAACGGGACAGCTATATAAAATGATCTGTAGGAAAAATTGCATCTAACACAAGGCTGTTATAACAATGGACTATAAATACAGGGTGAATGCTGCTTCTATAAAGAAGCAATTCTAGCAGTAGTCTGGGAGAGCCAAGAAAATCCCGCTTCTTCGCCTGGATATATACACAGGTGCACCGTGTGGAATGAAATCCACTTAACTTGATTTTATGGACAGTGATTCATGCAAACTCAGTTCCAAACTGCTCAGCACAGCTCAGTTAAATAAATTATAGCAAGAGTAAGCCAGCCAGCAGTAAGGCAAAGGACAGAAAATAAACTCGAGGTTGAGGATGAATTTTTTTAGTTGCTCCTGGTATGTCAGAATCATCTTTCCCCTGGGGGTTCTGAAAGGATCTTTGAGATCCTCCAAGGTCATGGCTCTGATTTGATGGTTGGGGAACTGAGGTCCAGAGAGGATTAAGTACATGTCCAAAGTCACTTGGAGATTGACAAAACCCAGAGTGCTGAGTCCCAAGTTCAAGGGCTCTTGTATCCCATCAGGATCCTGAATGTCTTGTGCTACAGTGCTATGCCCTCAAGAGACTGGTGAGTGACTACATTTACCAGGCTGAGGATAGTCAGAGTCAGCCTGAGGGGTAGAAAAAGGAAGGAAGATCTGAGAAGATTGCCCTCTCAAAGAAACTCCCTTGTATTTAGGGATGCAAGAATACTGCTCCAAGCTGTTCACCCTAGATATTCAGGCCAAATAATTCCATCCTGTGATTCTTTCATGGTGCTAAGTTTAGAGAAGTTTGTTACACAGCAATATATAATTGAAATGGAATGTGTAAAAGAATAAGAAAAAGCCTAAGAGTATGGAGCATCATTCAGCTGGTACATGCAGCAGGGTACAGTGGAAAGCCAGTAGCAATCTGTAGACATCAGAGGCTGGGAGCCTCGGGCTGTTGGCAAAAGTGGCTTGTTACAGACAGACATCGCCTCCCTTGGTCTACACCTGAGCCAGCTCTGGAAGGAGGCAGTCTCTGTGAGAGGAGAAAGTGGACTGAGGGAACAAGCAGTCTGCCCTCTGAGTGCACCTTCTCAGCTCCAGGTCAGTTGCAGAAGGACCAGGAGCATCAGATGACAGGGGTGGAGGGGCAGTGTAGCCTTTCAAATGCTCCCCCTGTGGAACCTGGACTCTGGATTGCAAGAGGCAAAAATCCAACTCAGCTAGTGTAAACAGTATGTGACTATAATACGATATTCAGCTTGTGACCAAAATGAGACTGTACTTCTCTCAGTCCCTTTAGATTTTATTCAGCAAAAGATGTGCCATCATACTATCCCTGAGTGGCCCAGTGGTATAAGACTGATATTTGAATGAAATCATGTCCCCACATACTCTAGAACTTAGGTCTCATACACATCATTAAATAGACTTGGAAACCTGACCTTTTGCTGTGCTGAGGCCAAGCTGTACCTGATTCTACTCCAGCACTTCATGACCTTCCAGCTAGTATTCCATGCATAGGATGTATCACCACAATCACGCTACAAAACAACTACAAAACTCCAGTTACTCACAACGATAATAATCTGCTCTTGAGTCTACAGGTCAGCTGGGTGGTTTCACTGGGCTGAGGAATGATCACTCATGTATCTACAGCAGCAGTTCTCAACCTGTGGGTCGCAACCCACAGGAAATGTATTAAAGGGTTGCGGCATTAGGAAGGTTGAGAACCACTGATCTACAGTCAACTGTGGGTTGGCTTAGGAGGCTTGGCTGATCTTGGTTGGGCTGGGCTGGGCTGGGCTGGGCTGGGCTCTATTGACTTGGCTTTGCCCTTGATGTTTCAACCTCCATCAGAGGGGCAAGAGAGAGGTTTGGAACTGGCACATTGTCATTTCCACCACTTACTACTGTCCAGGATAAATCACAAGGTCAGCCCCATGTTCAAGGAATGGGGAGAGAGTTTTCATCTCTTAAGGCGAGGAGCTGCAAAGGAAATAGCAAATGACATGGGCATGGGAAAGTGAAAAATTAGAGCCACTTCTGAAATCAGTCTACCACATAGCATTTCCCACTCAGTAGCAAAACACATTTTAGACATAAAACTTAGCAGCATTCCCAGGGAAGATTTATTAGTACATCAGAATGCCAAAGTACACAGGTTGAGAACCATTGCCATAATGGTTAAGAATTGGGATTACAGGATCAAACAGCTGGGTTCCAATTCCTCCCCCACCACTACTATAAGATCTTGAGCAAGATTTTTTACCTTTCTAAGCCCATTTTCTTTACCTAAAAATTGGGGGGGAGGAGCCAAGATGGCAATCTGTAGCCAGCTTTCCACAGAGGTTCCCGTCCAGAAGGAGGGTTAAAAGACAGAAACTCAGCAAGAAAGCCAATGGTTTGGATCTGAGCCAAAAGAAAAGGTCGAAGAGCACACATCAACCCTGCTAGGGCAACCTGAGACCCCCAAGGACACAAACAAAAAGGTACAGAGCACATCACCAAGCGGACGGGAGTCCCCTCCCCCATGAGAGAGGTTTGCAGTATACTTCATACCTCCATACAAACAAGCGAGCAGAGTTTGGATGTCCTCCCACTCTACCCCACGGGAGAGACCCTCTAAAAACCAGACCTCCTTCCCCTAATAGGGTGCCGCGGCGCTCTCCAGCCAGGCATAAAACTGTAAATACTCTCGACCTGCAAGTTGGTGTTACTGGTGTTCCCCTCCACTCTCACCCCGAGGTCTGGAGGCCTGTTCCCCACAGAGTCCAGATTCTTGGAGATTTCTCGAGGGGTGTGGACGGGTGCAAACTTGCTGAACTGTTTTCCAGCTCGCAGTGGTGAGAGGGGAGAGAGCCATGAGGAGACCTAGCTAGTGGGAAGGTCTCCTGAGGCACGAAACAGCAACCACCTCCGGGAACAATAGCTGGAGAGCTGCACCCCTGGGGATGTTTTGAGGAGGCACTCCCAGTCTTCTGGGCGGCCAGGGGAAGTGGCAGCTTCTCTGGTGCCAGTACCGGCAGAGTGGACCGGCAACCATCGGCACCGGCAACCAAGGCACGTGAAGGATTTGCCTGAGGCGGTACTGGCTGGGACACAGAGCAGGAATTAGAATACTCACAGAGGGGCTGCTTTGCTTAACCTGGCCCTCAGCGGGTGAAAGCTGAGACAAAGGGCTGGAACTCACAGACTGAGGAAAACCCATTTGCAGCCCCAGACTGATCAGGGAAAATAGCCTTGACAGAAATAAATTCTGCGAACTTGTTCTGTTCCAGCAGCAACATCAATCAGGGACAGGTCTGGAACTGAGTGAATCGCCCCAGCCCCTGTTAAGTACCCAGGTTGTCAGGCCTCACCTCCCCCTGCCAAACAGTGACAGGGAGTAGTGAACTGGTTGTGGAGCCACAGACCTCACTGTGACCCAGGCAGTTGCAAACGTCTGGAGCATCTGCTCATTGGAGAAAACTGGATCACAACTGCTACCACCGACTGGGTGTGACAGAGGGGCAAGGTTGGGAAGGAGGCATCAACCTTCCCAGACTAATTTACTTGCTGGGGGGGGGGGTGCCCTCCTGAGCTCACAGAGCATCAAAGTGAATTATACAAGAGCTTCCAGCGGATCCCTGCTATCTAGTTGCCAGAGACTTTTTAAACTCTTCCATTTGAGATCGGTGCTGGCTAGGACAATTGATTAGGACTTCTTCAGCTGGGCTAATCACCCAAGGACTTTCCAAAGTGGTACCCTGGGTGTCTGGTAGTGGGAAGGTTTGATTTGGCTTTTTCAATTGTTGCTTGTGGGGGATGCAGCGACTTAACTCTGGTATTCCTTCACAGCTCAGATTTCAATCCAGAGTAACAGATTCTCTAGGGTAAGACAAAGACCAGCTGAAAATAAGACAGAGCCACTTAACCCCACCACACCAAGAAGGTCCCCAGTTTCACAAGCA
>CAUYON010049823.1:0-15104 GCA_963573935.1 Arctocebus calabarensis
TGTGTTTTTTGGCGTGGCCCCGGGGGTGGCCTTTTTTATTTTTTTATATTTGGGGGGGTTGGGGGGGGTGGGGGGGGGGGGGGGGGGGGGGGGGGGGGGGGGGTGGGCGGTGGTCTGAGTGGACGTGGGTGGGGGGGAGGCAGGCTGTGGAGACAGGATAGAGGAGTGACCCGTCAGAACGTGAGAGTGACTGGAGTGAGAAGGAGGCGGGGAGGGGGGGTGACAGTCACAGCCCGTGTGACCGAATGGTCATCATTGCTTTGTTAACTTCTAAAAGTTGCTTTAAGAGGCCCTAAGAAATGGCACTCACGCCCTTGTCCTGCCTGTATGGCCCTGAGTCTGCCTCTCAGGGCTCCTAGGGGATGATGCACCTGCCTTCCCCCTCTGGGCTCTCAGGGCCGGAGGAGAATGAGGCCCAAGTCCCCCTGCACTGACCACCACTTCTCAGCTTGGGACTCGCCCAGACCTTTTCTCCCAGTCCCTACACGTCCCCCTACTCCTGCTGTGCTGATGGGTCCCTCCTCTACCCTGTGACCTACAGGTGTCATGTGACCCACGGAGCCATTCAGTGCAGTGGAGGGGCTGGGGTTCACCAGGTCACATAGCCAGGGGCCTGGCACAGTCTTCACACACAGCTGATGCTCACGAGACTCTCCTCACAGCCCAGCTCCAGACATACAGTGTGATGGTAGCTGAAGTGGTTAATGGACTGCCTGGTAGGAGGCAGTAGAATTTGCCAGCATGTGTTGTAAGAGTTTTCCAGGAGGCCTCTCTTCCCAGGATGTTGGCACTGGAAGTCTGGGCTTTCTCACTGACTCCCCACACACCTCCCGAGACAAGGCCTGACCCACTGGATGGCCCTGGCCTCAGAGGATGCTCTGCACCCACTGAGATCTCAGTGACAAGGGATGGAGAGAGCCTACCCATCTGGGGTGGATCAGCCGCCAGGGCTAGGCAGCAAGCCACACATCCTCCAAGGCCACAGGCTGGATAGACAGTCTTGATGACGGGACCATCCCTGGAGCCCCAGGAACCGCGAGTGAGTTTGGAAATTGATCCTGTTGAGCTATGGCACAAGAAATGCTTCCAGTGCCCCTCCAAGTGGTGTGTTTTGGGAGGTCAGAGGCCCAGAGGGACCAGGGAGGTTGCTGGGTGGCAGGCAGACCTGGATACCCACCTGAGGGTCAATCCTGTGTCTTCCTTGCAGGCTGTTACCGAGACCACCCAGGCTGCAGGACAAGCACTGCTGAGTGCGGCTGTGCAGGCTGGACACTGCACAATCCAGGGGAGTCACACACGAAAGTCATCCCCCATGGCCATCTGGTGTTCAAATGTAGCAGCTCCGCTAGATCTGGAAAATACCGAGCAACTGCGGTGGTGATGGGGGGGTGGAGGGGGTCCTGGGGGAGATGAGGAAGGGCTGTGGAGGTGGGGGAAGGGTTGGGGAGGAGGGAGAGGTGCTAGTGGATGTTGGCCGCCACTGCCCTCTCATTCCTTTGGAGTTCATCATCCCAGAGCTTCAAGGTCACACCAGGAAAGCCTGGTGCCTAGGTGGGGACTGGGGTGTATGGAAACCACCCTCATGTTAGAAGCAGCAGGGGAAGAAAATCACTCCCCAGTGGCTGGGCTGTGGAGGATCTTCTCCAGCCTGGCTTCAGGAAGACAGTGAGCAAACACAGACCAGACGCGCGTCTGCTGCCAGCAGCTGGGCAGGAAGCTGCCTGCCACCTGGCTGTGCCCACAAAGGGCTCTTGTCCCCTGGGTTGGGCCAGTGTTACAGCTTTCTAAACAGCCTGTCCCCCTAGCATGTCAGCCAGACAGACCTGGGGTGGGACACTATGGGCGGGTTTGGGGAGCATTGCCCCCAGATCTGGGTCCTCCTCATCAAGGCCCAAGATAGAGAAACTGAGGCAGGGCCTCCGCTGAAGGCTCTCCCAAGATGCCTCCCCACTCCGTGCCTTTCTGTGACAGGGAGAGGGTCAGGGTGAGGCTCCTAACTGCAGAACCAGCTGGCACACCTGGGTCTGTGTCTTGATGGTGCTGGTAAGGGGTCCTCAGACTGAAACTTCAGCATCCTACCTGCCCCAAATACTCAGAAAGAACCACCAGACTCTTGTTCTGTGGCACAGGGCATTTATTCCCTGGGGTCTCCATGAACTTTAGCCCAGTCTCAGAATCAAGGCTAGCAGTGTCTTTGAGATGGTGGAGGAGAGGAACCTTCCAGGAGGAAGAATTTGCTGCAGAACATCCAGACAGAACACAGGTACTGAATCACTCCACGCCCCATGACTTTTGTTCTTTGTGCCACCAGGGATCACGGCACCTCCTTTCTACTCAGGGAAGTCGGCACTGGAATGCCACTGCCCCACTTGTTCCCAGTCCTATGGGAGCTCCTGTGGTCACTGGCCGTGGTTCGGAAAAGAGACCAGATAGAGGCAGCGAGGGGACTGCAGGCTGGTCACTCAGGCTCTCTGAACATCAGTCTCCTCATCTGGAAGATGGAGGTCACGCTCCCCCTGGGACGCACAGGGCAGTTATATTCCATGATGGGAATGAGAGCATCTGGAACTTACAAAGTGCTTGCAGTTTCTCTCCAGCGGCAGGCCAGTGCACTGTGCAGCCTGGTGAACTTGAGTTTGCATCCCAGCCCCTGGCTGTGCTGCTCTAATTGGTTAGAGCCACGTCCTCACTGGAGGGAGGGACAGCCCAGCCCCCCAGGCTGGTGGGAGAGAAAGTGAGATGGTCTCCGCACCCCCAGGGCCAGGCTCACGCGCCTCCTCTGGCTTCCCCACATGGCCCTGCACCATCCACATGGCAAAGTTCCCTGGATGCCACATGTCCTCTTTTGACCTCAGCCTTTCCTTCTGGGCAGTGGCAGCCTAGACCAGAAGCTGGAATCTGGCCTGTGGGAGTGATCTACCCACTGTCACCAAACTCTCTCAGGCTCGGTGTCTTCATCTGAAGTGAGTGGCACCGTCTGGTCCCTCTGGACTCACAAAAATCCCGGAAAGGAGGAATGATTGGGCATTATCAGTCTGCTGGGGGGCCACCATCACAGGGGTCCACACACTGGTGGCCTCAACAGCCAGAGTTGTTTGCTCAAGGTCTGAGGTCACGGTGTGGGCAGAGCAGCTTTCTCCTGGGGCCTCTGCCCTGGGCTTGCCGACGGCTGTCTCCCCCTGTGTCCTCACATGGTCGACCCTCTGTGGGTGTCTGTGTATTAATTTCCTCTTCTTGAGAGGACAACAGACGTGTTGGGTTAAGGCCCACCATAACCACCTCTTAAAAAGCCCTGTCTCTAAGTCTTGGAGGATTTCGACGTACAGATTTAGGGAGGACACAAAACTCAATGACCTTGTGTGGTCATTGTTTCTGGAAGAAACAGAACATCATGTCATATTCTAGCTTGAGTTTTGCAGCTGTTCTCATGCCTTATCTCCAGAAGATGTGGCTCCATCCACCCTCAGGGGGAGGAAGTGTCCACCTTTTACTGCCCAGTGACCTCCACTGAGCATGTCGTGGAGGGGCAGCAAGGAAATATTCTGTCTCTGTCTCTGTTGAGATATTCTGTACAACTGGGGCGCCAGGGGTGGGGGAGCTGGCACCACAGGAAGGAGGGTGATTGGTGCTGAGGGCAGACCAACTGCACAAGCCTAGTGGGTGGAGACAGGAAAGCCACACCTTGCACGAGACAGCACAGCCCACTAGTGGGCCTTACGGGAGAGGGCACAGCCCACTAGTGGGCCTTACGGGGGAGGGCACAGCCCACTAGTGGGCCTTACGGGGCAGGGCACAGCCCACTAGTGGGCCTTACAGGAGAGGGCACAGCCCCCTGGGGGGACAATGGAACCACACCCGCCAGCACTAGCCACAGTGGCCAAAATGGTCCTCCTTCCCCCTGCACCATCTAGACTGGATGCATTCCTTTATTAACTCATTAGTCCATTTCTTCGTTCATTCACTTCTCTGTTCATCCCTCCACCCACCCGGCCAGCCAGCTGGCCACTTTCTCTGTGTGTGGCCCTTTGCTGGGAGCTGGAGACACAGATGATTCAGACCTGGTCCCTGACCCCCACAAGCTTTCAGACTGGTGGGAAGACTGACCACAAACCAGTTGGTGCTATCCAGCAGACGGGGGCTGTCACAGCAGCGTGGCTCCCAGGCCATTCCTTCTGCCACGGCTGGGCAGGGGCAGTGATGGGCCACTGTGGTCCCGATGCCAGGCGGGAAGTAAATCTCCATTCCAACACCACATCCACACCCACACAGAAGCTGCTGGCCGGGGCAGGGGAGGGCGGGGTGGGTGCAGAGGGGGTCAGATGCTCAGGGCAGGGGCACGGCAGCTCTTCTGGGGTTGGAAAGGCCCAGATGGCCCGGTGTGAAGGGACGCTCCTATAAAGATCATGTGCCAGGGCCCTGCACAGGCCAGGCCTCTGTGAAGAGCCCACTTGCAGCCAGCCACGAAACTAATCCTGTGCCCCATGCCCTGTCCTGATCCTGGAAAAGACCCACGAAGAGGAGGGAGGATGGGGGTGGAGTGAGAGCAGCCTGCCTCGGGCACACATCAGCAAGGGCTCGGAGCACAGGGTGGGATCCTGTGCCCACCAGGGAGGCCTCTCCATCCCCAGGGCCATTGACCACTCCGTTCTCATCCCAGAATCCAGGTCCGGTGAACTGGCCTGGTCCTGAGACTGTGCATCAGAACTGCCCAAGGTGCAGAGGCCTGGGCTGAGATCCAAGTCATGGGTCCCAGGCGCCGAACTCTTAGAGATTGTCACACGCTGTCTTAGTCCTTTTTGTGTTTCTATAAAGGAACACCTGAGGGCGGGTCATTCCTAAAGAAAAGCTCTTTTTGTGGCTCACAGTCCCATGGACTATCACTGGGCTTCTGGTGAGGGTGGAGGGTGTGTGCAGAGCTCAGTCACGGAGTAAGAGAGGAAGAGAGAGAGAGAGAGACAGCGCCCCAGAGGAGGGCACCAACCTATTCACAAGAGCCCCCCCCCCCACCCGATACCTCCCGTTAGGCCCCCAGCTCCAACACTGGGGATCAAGTTTCAACAAGAGACTCGGAGAGGACAGACATCTAAGCCGTAGTGCACCCCACAGCCCTGACAGGTAAGTCTTTTTATAAAGGAGGAACCAAATTAAGAAAGGTTGAGAAATGTGCCCAAGGTCTCACAGCAAGGGACCAAGTTAGGATTGGAACCTGGGCTGACCCCGAGGCCTGTCCCTGTTAGATGCTGTCATCTGACCTCCCAGGGACTGACAGAAAGGTGTTTGACCAGGGCCTTTAAGGATGACCACACAGGAAAATGTTACTAAATGTATATATTTTTAGAAGCCTTGCTCCAGAAAAACGATGAAGAATTTCGAGAGATGCCAAGGACTTTTGCAAACTGAAATAACACACCTTAGAACAAACCCCAGGGGGGTTGCTGTTCTTAACTCTGTTATCACTTCCCAAGTGCTGGGGCCAAGACTACGTGCATCTTCTGTTGCAAAGCAGATGGTGCCACAAAGTGTCACCTCCTGGCTTGAGAGAATTCCAATGGGGCTGGTGAACAAAACGGGTGGAACAAACTTCACCCCATGTGAGGCCCAAGCTGCCAGGGAGTGTGTCTCAGAGCAAGGGTGGGATGGCCCTCAGGTGGCCTCATGCTCTCCCCTCCCTCCCCAGTCTGGGCTCCCCTGTCCACTGCAGAGCTGGAAGCAGCTTCCTCTGGGGATCTCAGAGAAAATGGGGGCACTTCCTGGTCCTGGGCAGCTGCTAGACAGTCTGGGGTCAGTCCTCCCACTGGCCTGGGAGCGGGGCAGTGGGGCATTCCTGGAAGCTCCAGGAACTCTGGGTTCTCACACAGAGCCACGCTGACCTCCTGGATCCAGCATCAAAGCCCAGAGCCCAGGGGAAATCCTCTGATGTGAGTTGCAGTGACAGCCAGTGGCCGCAGAGTGGAATGCACAAGCAAACCAGAGCCGGCCTGGGATGGTGGGTGGCACGCAGCTGCATAGGGGCTCCCAAACCACAGACATCTCCCATCTCCCCGGGGAAGTGATGTCTCCAGGGCAGGGTTACATAGGAGCCATCCAGCTGGGCTGGTCGGCAGGGGCCTGTGGGGCCAATCGGTCCCCACCACGTGGAGCCGAGTGTGGGGATAAACGTGTAGAGTCCAACAAGGCCAGCCCACATTGCCTTGAGTACAGAGGAGGTGGACTCCCACAACCTGCAAGGGTCCTAGGTCAAGTCCAGTGTTATGGAGCAGCCTCACCGTCAGGCAAAGCAACTGTGCTGCCCAGACAGCAGGGACAGCAGAAGCCCAGGATTTCACGGTAAGCCTGGGCCCCGAGGTGGGGGACAGCTGCTCACGTGCTGAGAGACCCTGGAAGCATTCCACCCTGGTTCTATACCCCAGCCCCGCTGGGCCTGAGCACAGCGTTGTAAAGACCGTCTCAAGAGCAAGGATGCAGCACAGGCTGCTCTAGATGCTTCCCCCTTATCCCAGGATGTTGCCTTCTTTGTATCCTGCCCTAGAACCATGAGCCAGAGGGAAGGGCTCTATCTGCCAAGGCCATCCAGGGGCCCATGACCTGTGGCCACGGTCGGCAGCTGTGCTGCATCCTCTGTGGTCTGAGGCCCACAGCTGCGCCCCTGTCTTCCCTGGAGGTTGGCTCCAGCCTCTGGCTTATTGGGGACATGTGGCTGAAGCAACAAGATGCTTCTCAGCAGCCAACAATGTCCAGTGAAAGCGAGAAGCCACTCCCACCCCAGCATCCCAAGCCCACCTTTAAGACTCAATCGAAAGGACCCATTGCCCCATCACTGAGCCAGTCTCTGGGTCAAAGAGAATGTGTGGAAAAGCTTGGGCCAAGATGGGCCAGTCCTGAGCTTCCCGAGGCTCGTGACTGTCACTGGGGAAGCCTGGACAGGGCTAGGGCTTTGTTACGGAGGGAGGAGTCAGAAGCTAGACAGGAAGCCCACAAGGTCCAGCCCACCAGGGGAAGGAAGCGAAAACTACCTGACTTCCTGAGGACCTGGGGCTGGGGCACTTTCCTGATGGGGTCACGTTGCACATGAAGTCTGGGAGATGTCCCGTACATTCGAACCTGCCTGTGATAAGGACACGGGCCCCGATCACAGGTACTCTTCCTGCACAGCACTTGGTGTAGTCAGGTGCTTGATAAATGCAGGGTAGATGGGACACTCCCTGCTGTGGGCAGCCCAGGGATAGATCTACCTGAAGTCCTTGAGGTGGTATGAGCGTGGTGGGGAAAAGTGACCATCAGGAGTGCAACAGTGACAGTCCCAACCGCTGCTCCACATCTGCACATCCCATAATGAGAACGAGCCAACATTACACCAGGACTGGGAACCTCACACACAACAGCAAGATATTAACGTCCAAGCTGACCCCACAAGGCAGCTTGTCTCTCACTAGCACCAGGCTGAGAAGGTTCTCTCCCTCTGCAGGCCCAGGTGAGAAGGCTCTGGGGGCATCTCCGTCCATGAATCACAGACATCTCCGACCATTGGCAGAGCCTCTGGAACATGCTTGTCTCTACTACCAAGCAAGATCTCCTGCTGGGTCTTCCGCCCAGAGCCTGCCGTTCTAGACCATGCTGATGTGAACTGAAGGCACCTCCTGAGGCCAGGACGCCCCAGTGCAGAAGACTGTTCCTGCAGGGTCAGCAGATACCATTAGACAGGCGATCTAAGGGCAAAACCATCACTCTTTGCCAATGATATGGAAGGAAAATCAAAGAGGGTCAATGAAAGACTGTAATAATTAAATAAGATGTTAATAAGGCTACCAAAATAAACACAAATCATGCTGCCTTTTATTAAAAACAACTTGAGGTTCGGCACTCGTGGCTCAGTGAGTAGGGCGCCAGCCACATACACTGAAGGTAGCAGGTTCGAGCCCAGCCTGGGCCTGCTAAACAACAATGATAACTATAACCAAAAAATAGCCAGGCGTTGTGGCAGGCGCCTGTAGTCCCAGCTACTTGGGAAGCTGAGGCAAGAGAATCAGGAGTTTGAGGTTGCTGTGAGCTATGACTCCACAGCACTCTACCGAGGGTGACATAGTGAAACTATGTATCAAAAATAAATAAATAAGTAAATAAAAAAACTTGAATAGTCTTAGACAGAAAGATCACTCATTATCGAGACTCAAACTCTCCCGGCTTGGCGCCTGTAGCACAGTGGTTACGAGCGTGCCACATACACCAAGTGTGGCAGGTTTGAACCCAGCCCAGGCCAGATAAATGACTGCAACAAAAAAAAAATAGCTGAGCATTGTGGCGGGCACCTGTGGTCCTAGCCACTTGGGAGGCTGAGGCAAGAGAATTGCGTAAGCCCAGGAGTTTGAGGTTGCTGTGAGTTGTGACGCCACGGTACTCTACCAAGGGTGACAAAGTGAAACTCTGTCTCAAAAAAACAAGAAAAAAAATTCTAAAGACCCAAACTCTCCCAATGGTGGATGGGCGTGAGTGAGGCGAGAGCCCATTGGGAAGAGGCATCAAGCACCCCAACTCCTCATCGAGCCTAAGAGCTATGGAGGTAGGAAAAGCAGGCTGTCCATGCACACACAGACCCAGCCGCTCTCCTGGGCTGGGGACCCCAGGGCCTCTGAGTCCTCTCTGAGAAGTGAGCCCTCCCTCTGACACCTGCAGCCACCTTCCTTGGGTTTGCACTAAGATCCCACCCATCTAAAGTGACCAGGGGCTGGAATATCTTCTTTTGTTCCCATTCTGTGTGAAAGCAGGAAGAGGGGAGGACAAAGCACGAAACACTTAAAACCACGAAGAGTTTATTTCAACCCAAGGAAACCTCCAAAGCAGTGAGATGAAACTTGGGTTACAATGACAATGGAGACCAGCAATGTTCTGCTGTAGGCCCAGCCCTGGGCAGGGTCTCAGGTGCATCCGAGAGGTCCCCGGGCCAGCTTAGCCACCCCTGACTGTCTGCACACATGGTGACCCAGCTCTCCGGCTAGTTTCCTCCTCTGTGAAAAGTGCTGGCAGCACCTCCATCCCACACAGCTGCCCCAGGGTGTGGGGCTCAGCAGGTGCTCAGTGAGGCTGGCCTGAATGACCCCTTAGGTGCTCCAGAGCCCACAGGTAGGAGGGTAAGTCAAGTGACAGCCAGCACTGGGAGCTCAGTCTTCAAAAACAGATACTGACCACATCCTCAAGATGCTCCCAAGTTCACTGGGCTATTTGGAAAAATAAGAACTGGTTCCCACTGGTTTGGCACTAACCCAAGAGAGCGTGGATCACATCTTTGCTGGCCCACAGTGACAAAGGGTGGCCACAGAGTGGAAAAGGGGCAGATGTGCCCACGCTATTGAGGCTGGAGAACACAAGGTGACCAAGTCTCTGCTGCTGATGATAAAGGCCCCATGCTCTGAACTGACCAGAGGTTGGACAGCATGACCTGGGCAGCCAAGGCCACAATGAAGCAGGGACCACAGAGTAAAAACGACCAATCAAGCCTCTGGTCCTGAGGGAGAAGTAGGAGTGACCAGAGAGGGAGGGGTTGCTGACATCCTCAGACTGCGGCCAGCACTGCAGCAGGGGCTGGACACATTCATGAAAGGGTTTGCTGAGCGCACACAGCACTGGGCTCTTCACCTAAGTGAAACGCATTACATATAAAGTAATGTGACTGGGAGATTGGAGACTGAATTGTCCATTCAATTCATTACTAGCTTCTTTGGAAACATTTCCTCAATAGAAACTTCAACAGAGAAAGTATTAAAATAGATTTCTCCTGTATAAAAATCTTAAACTATGCCTTTTAGTCTTTGTGCAAATTAAAAGGTAATAATTCCATTACATGATGAAGTGAGAGTAGAACTAACAATCAATCAGACTGGAACCACTAATTCCTCCGTGAAGCAGAGCTCTGTAAAAAGTCTCGGGTCAATGCAAAAGATTGCCCAACAAGAAAATCCCTAATTATGAGCAGTCTACTATATATTGAGTAGCTATATTTGAAAATTGAATGTGCAAAATTCTAATTATTAAAAATCTTGCAGTTCATCAGGAAGATGTGATCACCGAGGTTTCTTTTTCACCCAGGAAATCATCAGGGTGCCAGATTGGCCCTGCCTGCCAGCATCACCCTCCAGTGCCCTCTGCAGTGGGGGCCAAGCAGCCGCTGAAGGGTAGAGGTGTGAGTTCAGAAAGCAGCGGGGTTCCCAGTGTGTTCTGGAACTAGAAGTTGATGTCCTGTCTTAATTAGTTTAATAAGCTTCATTAGATTTAGCTGAATGAGGCTGGGGTGACTACAGCTTTGATTTCAATCTTCCTATGACGGGTTTGTTGTAGGAAAACTCTGTCCACCACGACGCCCTGTCCAGCACATTGCTTCCCTGAAGGATGGAGCTCCAGAGGTTTTTATAGAGCTGCAGGAAATACACACGCACATCAGCAAAGGGGCAGGAATAATGAAGGGACTCCTTTGACATAGTTTTTGTTCAAAACACAGGAAACTGGCTTGGGCCTGTAGCATAGTGGTTGTGGCGCCGGCCACATACACCAAAGGTGGTGGATTTGAACCTGGCCCGGGCCAGCTAAACAACTGCAACAAGAAAATAGCCAGGTGGCGGGTTCCAAACAACTTGGAAGGCTGAGGCAAGGGAAACACTTAAGCCCAAGAGTTGGAGGTTGCTGTGAACTATGACACCACAGCAGTCTACTCAGGGCCATATAGTGAGACTCTGTCCCAAAAAAAAAAAAAAAAAGAAAAGAAAAAAAACAGGAAATTCTCTGTTGTTGCTTTTTAGAAAAAAAAAACTTAAGATAATTTAATTTATATTAATTTTTTAAAAGTAGAAAACTCAATTATAAAGTACCATAAATCACATTTATGGTGAAAATCACCTCCTTGCTCTTGCCTTGGAAATGACTGTGGAAAAGGACCCTCTGTAGCCACTATAGGATTCTATGGGTCCACAGTGTCCTGAAATCCATCCCCTCGCGCTGGCACAGGCAAGACATGGCCAAGCAGTGTGGGACACCTGTGGGCTGGCCTTGCTGTGTGGCTGCTGGATCCTGGGCCGCCACGCCTGCCACACGCAGCCTGAGCACCAGGCCGCCAGCCTCCCTCTCTGAGGCTCAAGACTAAACTAGGGTAAGGGGAGAGCAGCTCTTATCTCAGAGCAAGGTTGTGAGAACCAAACACAGCTGCTAAATGACACTTCGCCCACTCTAGACACAGAGGGTCAGAGCTCAGGTTGGGCAGCGGCTGGGACAGATTACCCAGTACACGGAAACTCGGGGAAGTGGTCGATTTTACATCTGCCGACGGTGCCCAGTTTTACTCTTAGGAAGCTGCTCTGCCTGCACCTGCCAAACGCTCTTACCAACTCCCCCGACACGATGCTATTCTTGGCTCCCACAGACACACTCAGGCTGCTTCTCCACAGCTCATGAATCCCAAGTGACGTTCCACAACTTGGAGCACTGAGTTTCATTTAACGATCATTGCAAACAACTTCCCACAGCTGTGTTTATTCATGTAAAAGTGAATTTCTCACCTGGTAGCACCTGGTTAAAACCTCAGTTCCTTAAAACTAGGAGAGACGTATGTTTTATAAACTGTACATCTGTGCCTCCAGCTGACTGGTTTTAACTGTAAGTCCCAGAGCCAAAGGGGGTCCCTCTCTGTGATGAGGACAGGCTCTCCTGTCTGCTCGGAGTCACTTCTAGGAGGGACAGATAGGCCTGTGTGCTAGGGGGAAAGGGTTCCTTGAATGCCTGGTGAACAACCCACTGGGCTTCTCTGGATGTCAGTTCCCCAGTGGCAAAGTAGAATGATCATGGCTGTGATCACGTGCACTGTGTGGGACACAGGAGGATGTTCATGGCCAGCACCCACTGCCCCCTGCTGCAGGACAGCAGGTCCTCCCTAGATGTGACCGTCCCATTTTTCCTGCTCTGACCAGGAACTCTCAGGGCACACCTGCCACTCCCTACATAAGTCTGTGTAGCCTCTTAAGTTACCAATCTCAGTGCCCACAAGAGCAGGTGGAGGTTCCTATCCGTGTCCAGTCTCCATGAAGCAGAACCCAGTCTCAGCAGGAACCTTAGCAGAAGGAGCAGGGCCTGGGGGAGGGCTTAGATCCTGTTCCGCAGCTCACACCCGCGGGCCCTCACACCTATGTCCCTGCAACAGCCATACAGGTGCAGAGGTGCTGGGAACCCCAAGCACGCCTGTCCACTTGGGGAGGGAGACTTGCAGGTTTGGTGACACGAGGGAAACAGATTAGGGCAGGGACACACGCCTGGGAGACAGCACCTGAGCTGGAGGCTGGAGGAGGCCTCTCCAAGGAGGTGGCATTTTGGCTCAGGCTGAGTGAACAGCAGTAGGAGGGACAGGTGCAAAGGCCCCAGGCCAGCACCAGCTCTGTGCACTGGGGGTGGAGGGGAGGGCGGTGAAGCTGGAGGGAGGGTGGAGTCTCCCTCCCACGGGGTAAACAGGCCTGGAGAACACTCAGAGGCCAAGGGCTGGTCAGGGCAGTAGCCTGACTCCACCGGCTTTCTAGGAAAGCATTCTGAACACAGGGCCCTGCAGGAGCTGCCAGGGAAGCATAGGAGAGAGGGGAAAGTGTCACGGGCACAGACAGCTGGGGATTTGGGGTGGGGGAGGGAAGACTGGAGCACGAGAGGCCCACATGGTGGGACCTAGGACTCGTGTGGTCACTTGGGAGGGGAAAGGGCAGAAGCCACAGTGCCTGTGCTGACCTTCAACTTCGGCCTCCCAGGCGGGAGTTGCTCCCACCACTTTTTGGGAAGGCAGTGTGGGCAAGTCCTTGAGGCCACAAGGCCAGTGTGACTGAGAACCAGACTGCGATCACCTGACTTCTTCTGGCCCCTCTGGTCAGGCTCTGCAGACTCTAATCGGCCCTCCAGCGGCCCCACCCTCAGCTCCGGCCCAGTTGCGGGGGTTTGGGGGGTGGTCTCCGTTTACCTCTCCGTCGGCTCTGCCAATGGGTGAGTCCAGAATAAAGTCAGGAGGAGCGATCACGTCTACCAGGGCAACTGCGTCATCTTTCAGCTGTTGGAAAACAAAGTCCATTCATTTGGCAACTACCGGGAATTTCCATAGTGATCACGGAGTAACAGAGTGCGGCTGACGGTTGCTATGATCCACTAGCAAAGGGTAACTTGAGCAGGCACAGGCGGCTCTGTTACTAAAGCATCACCCTTTTATTGGCCGGATACTGAGTCCCTTGGTGTGTATTTGCATACTTTGACCATGTTGCTATTCACTCAAGACTTTCAATGCTTGGTGTTCCTAAAAGTGACAGCTCTGTAAGCTTACTAAGTAGCAAGTGTCTTCAGAGGTCTCTCAACCCTAACTTATCTGGGCAGCTCCTGTTCCAATACAGGCAGATATGTCTGGGAGAGTGTACTAGAGAAAGCAGTTATGAACAGCTGGGAAAGCTGTAACGCTACGAAGACTCTCCAGCCTGCAGTAGCTTTATTGCTCTCCCATTCCATTATAGACATTATTCTACAATATGGCAAATGAAATTTATTCAAGAAGACTCCCAAGAATTTTCTTGAAATGCAGAACTCTCTTAAAATAACTTATTTAATGCCATGGCCACACTGCATAGATCACTGGAATGGGGGACAGCCTTAATGACATAGACTGAAAGGAACTGGTCAGCAAACCCATCACAGACAGTAAGGGGCGTGCCTTTGACACTGGTCAGCAAACCCATCACAGACAGTAAGGGGCACGCCTTTGTGAGTGAGGCGCTGCTCAGGCCTCTGCACTGGGCCAACATCAGGGGAATCCCTCCATAGGGCCAAGCAGCAGATACACTTGGCTTTGCAGGCCACAATCTCTGCGGCCACCATTTGCCTCTGCCATGGAAGTACCAAGTGCCTGAAGATGATGCTTAGGTGGACAGCAGGGTGTGGCTGAGTTTGCTGACCCTGGTCTACAAGAAGGCTGGCGGTCCCCACCTGGCTGACCTGGGCCTCACTGAGGCCTAGATTTGCCGGGTGTTGGTGGAGACCCAGTGGACACAGGTAGGGGGGCAGTGAGCACCAGCTGCCTCTGCAGAGTGCTGGAGAGCAGGGAGACAGTTGTGGCCTTTTTAATAAACTCTCCACCATGGAAGACCCAGGAAATTCCTGCCCCTGGTTTTTCTTTAAGTTGAGATGGCCACACGTGTGCACTGTGATTACAGACACAGCCTTCCCCAGAGCCCAAAGGTGATTGGAATGACTCCAGGGAGAGAGGCTCAGAGCCAGTCACAAGGACACTCACTCCCTGGTCCCAGATCAACTTTGAGAGCAGTGAAAGGGGAAGGACAAGAGGGAGTGTCTCCTGTCACCTGAGATGCTGGGATGCAGAAAGCACTGACCCAGGTCCTGCCATCACCGGAGAGGGGCTCAGCTGATTGACGTGGCACTGCCCATTGTGGCAGCCACCACATAAATTCATTAAAGGAAATCTGTAATCCTCAGTGACACCAGGCACATTCCAACCACCAGCAGCCCCATGTGGCCAGGGGTGACCATGGACAGAGCAATGGGGACGTTCCCTGTGAGAGCCCTCAGAGCAGGTGCTGCTGGGTAAAGGAATAAACAAGAGCGACACCATGGGGTGAATTTAAATTGGAGGCTGTCACACGCAACAAAGACGGTCCCAGTCCATGAACCCCTGTATCACTCTCCTCTGGAGAAACCCAAACTGCCCCCTTTTATCATCGCCCGATTCAGCAGGAAGCAGTTAAATCGAATCTTCACCCCTTTTTCCTAACAGCAGTTGGAGTTTCTACTCAGAGAGGGAGAAATGATGCAGGACAATTGGCGCCCTAGCCAGCTCAGCGGCGCTGGCGGACCTGCCACCTCCTCCTTGGCAGTGTCGGTGGTGTGGCAGCCAGCTGAAGAGCCAGCAGGCTGGATGACAGGCAAGGAGGGGGACCTCCAACCTCCACCATAGGCTCCAATTGCCAAAAAGGCTGGACAACTGCTGAGGAGACACCTGTGCCTTGGTGTCTCCTTCACTTCACACTTAAGACTAAATGTGGAACCCCCATCTCCTATGCCTAGGTCAATTTCTTGTGAATTTCCTAGGCCTC
>CAUYON010049826.1:0-33407 GCA_963573935.1 Arctocebus calabarensis
ATATGAAGGCTATAACCCAACTATAGCATAAGAATATGGGGAAAGGGGCAAGGGAGGGGAGAGGAGGTGGGAGGTTGGGGTGGTGAGAGGATAATTGGTAGGGCCATATCTATAGTGCATCTTAGAAGGGTATAGGTAAAACTTAATGCAGAATACAAATGTTTTCATACAATAACAAAGGAAATACCCTGAAGGGTATGTTAAACAGTTTGATGAAAATATTTCAGATATGAAACCAGCACATTGTACCCCCTGATTGCCCTAATGTACACTGCTATGATCTAATAAATAAAGAAAAGCAAAATTTTAACCCACATTGAGGCAAGAAAAAAATAAAATTTACATTGTAGGAAACTGGCAGTATGATTGGCAAACTTGGGTCAAAACAGAAAGAATGTGTTGACCTCTAAGCCCTACACACAAAAGTTCTGATTTAATTGATCTAGCATAGGACCTTAGAGCATTTTTTGTGATTGCCATTTGCTTTGTTTTTAATCCTGGTATCCAGGCCACATCTTATACCCACTTAAATCAGAATTTCTGGGGAAGGAATTTCAAAGCTTCTCAGGAGACTTCAATGTGCAGTTAAGGTACAGAATCACTCACTGCTCTAGGGCTTTGGGGACAAAAATGTGTAACCTGAGGATTCAAGGGTTATTTTTCATTTTGTGAAGACAAAAGGAGACTTAGTCAGGTATCTAAGTGTATATAAAATACTACTATATCTTCTATAAGAAATATCTTTTTTAAAATTTCAGATTAATATGAGAATACAAATGATTAGGTTATATTGTTTACATTTGTTAGGTAAAGTCTAAATTGTAATTCAGCCCTTCACCCAAGAGTTGTGCCATATATCCCTACATTGTGCCTGTTAGGTAAGCACTTACCAAACTCCTTCTCTCCTTTCCACTCCTCTCTCCCTCCCCCCTATTTGAATTTAATTGTGTTTTTCTCTTGTGGGGGACGTGCAACTGTTCATCTACTTTCATATTAGTATTGAGTACATTGGATACTTGCTTTTTCACTCTTGTGATAATTTTACTAAGGAGATGTTCTTCAAATCCTTCCAGGCAAATACAAAGGACATAAATTTGCCATCTTTCTTTATGGCTGACTAGTATTCCATAGTATACATTTACCATAGTTTATTTATCCATTCATGAGTTGATGGGCACTTGGGTTGTTTCCACATCTTGGCACTTGTGAACTGAGCTGTGATAAACATTCTAGTGCAAATGTTCTTATGGCAAAGTGATTTTTTTTAGAAGAAATATCTTGAAGACATCCTTCACCTGACCACAACATGAAGCAAACCACAGAACTAACTACTAGTAAAGTCATGATATAAAGGTTAGGTTCTGGTTTAAAATGCAAATATTATTCTAAAAAAGACATATATGTGTATAATAAAAACAACTTAATAAAAAATTAATAAATTTCCATATATATTAGCAATAACACAAAAGAAGAGTAGAGTAAAAAATATATACATACTATATGTGCATGCACACATATATACACATATATACACCTATGGGTGTATATGAAAAAAATAAGCAAAAAAATAATAAGCAAAAATAAGCAAACTTAAGGCAGTCATAAAACTTCATAATCAGAGTCCCATAGGTCTGAATCCATTTTGTACCCAGTTGCTTGTTCATATCACTAGAAATAACAGTTCAATAAGTATGTTTCCCTCTGTGAAACAGTATAAATTTATTTAATTGTATGACTAAAACTCAATTATTATTTAACACTACCTACAAAAAGATACGAGGATTCTTTTCCTGCCTTTAGAGCCTATTGGAATTTATATTAAAGAAAATGAAGGGGTCCAGACATTTTATCTTTATTGATTGCTGCTAACTATGGTTGTTACTGAAAGTATAAATGATTTATTCAAAACCTCCCATTCATTCTGACAGCTTTCCTCCCTGTGTCAAGTTTAGAGATGGCTCCCAAGGCCATGCTACTTGTTTGCTTAGGTCCACTGCAATTGAAGGCCCAAGTCTAGATGACCAGTGTAACCTAGCTTCTCCTACTGGAAGCATGTCATGACCCTTTTCAATCTTTGAAGTTGTAATCATAGTACTGAGCCTTTACTCTTAAAACATAAGGATCAGGAGACTTTTGTTCCTGAATAAAATGTAGTAGGTCATGGCAGATTCCCATTGTGGCAATTAGAAAGAGAAGATAAATTACAAAAATAACATTTTTAAGGATCTTAGAAAATGAGGAAGCAATGAAGGCTACATAAATTACCAGTTATTTTCTTCCTTGGGGACATTTTACAGTTCTGGGCATGGACTGAGAATTAGACTTGGCTTATAAATGAGAGAAACCGGAGGGATTTTGGCAGTCATGCGGTGCTGGTGAGAGAAACTAAAAACTTGAGAAGTGCTGAAGGCATAACTGGTTTTCCCCATGGGATATCCTCTGAGTTCAGCAGCTATGCAAAGAAGGCCAGGACATTTGGTTGAAGGCTTTCAAAAGGCATAATAAAATCTTGACTAGTTTCATAGTGCAAAAGAGAAAACATCTAACTAGAGAAATAAGTTTTGCCAGTTAAACACACAGCTAGGTATCCCTGAAGACATCTGGACTTTGAAGGTAAAATGGATGGGAGGCTAAAGAGCTAAACTGAAAACCTCCAAAGTATACCTCTAAAATCCCCACAATCTTTCAGTACCTAAAAGATAGCATTTCTGCAAGCTCTAATCAAAAGCTCAGAAGAACTATGTTTAAGGAACTGAGAAAAGTCAGAAGTGGACTAAATCTTACTAAAGCTGCAACTTAACCCTTACCCAGCTCGAAGATAGACCCCTTATCTCTCTGCCTTTCCAAGGAGGAATGTGGAAACCCTCTCTAGTGTAAGGCACCAATTAGAATCTCTGTAGTGCTTCTATATACAATGTCTGGCTTATAATAATAATTAAAAAAGAAACTACTAGACATGCAGAGAAGCAGGAAAATGTGACTAATTATAATCAAGAGAAAAGATAAGCAATAGAAGCAGACCCACAGATAATCCAGATTTTGAAGCTAGGAGCCATGGACCTTTTAAAAAAAATTTAAAACTGATGAACATTTTATATGAAATAGAAAAAGAAGAGAGGGGGAATGGATGAAAAGATAAAAAAAATCAAATGAATTAAAATTTATGTGAAAGAATCAGATGGACATTAACTAACAATATAATATCTGAAGTTAAAAATACATTGGATGCATTCAACAGCAGATTGGACAAAGAAGTAGGTAAGATTACTATACTTTAAGATAGGATAGTAGAAAAAATTAAAATTCAAGAATGGAAAGAATGAATAAAAACAAAACTGAGAATAAGAGACATATAAAACAAAGTAAAAAAGTTTACTATATTTAATTGAAATCTCTGAAGAAATGGAGAAATAAATTCAAGCAGAAGAAAGAAATATTTGAAGAATGGTTAAAACTTGATATTATCCTACAGATTCAGGAAGCTCACCAAATACTAAGCAGGATAATTTTTTTAAAAGCCCAATAATGACAACATTTAGACATATTTTTTTCAAACTTCTTGTCACTAAGAATTAAGAGAAAGTCTTTAAAACATACAGAGGAAAATATACCTTAATTTAAAAGTAGCAACAATAAAACTAATGGTTGATTTTTCAACATAAATTATGGAAACCAAAGATTATCCAACATAATCTATTATAAAAATAATGCCTTGTGGAGATTATAACATATATAAATAAAAGTTGTAATACTAATAGCACAAAGATTAGGATGAACTGTATTATGTCAAGAATGCATATTATAATCTCCAGAGTAACTCTGAACGAATAATATAATAATTTGTAACTAACAATATAATAACTAACTAGAGAGATGAAATAATAAAATCTATATGACATTAATCCACAAGATTAGAAAGGAAGAATAAAGAAACAAAGATAAGCAAATAAAAAACAAATAGAAGGAAGATGGATTTATTATGGATTATCCCCAATTATATAAGGGATCCCATTCAATATAAATAATCTGAACACTCAAAATTTTTAAAAAGACTGTTAGATTAAATAAAATTTTAAAACTCAACTATATACCATTGACAATAATTATTATATGGAAAGAGATACAAAAAGGGTGAGAATGAAAGGATGGTAAGTTATCTATCATCTTGACAGTAATCAAAAGATAGTTGATGTCGTTATAGTAATAGCAGACATTATCAAAATACACTGTATATTAGCTTACATGAAATTTTAATTTTTTTCAAAAGATTCAGATCATATGGAATTTGTTCTCTGATGACAATGGAATTAAAAGATAAATCAATTAGAGAAAGATAATTATAAAATCCCCCCAATGTTTAGAAATTATATAATACACTTCAAGAATCAAAAAATCAAGTAAGTTTAGAAAATACTATGAACTGAAGGGTAAAAAAAATAATGTATTACATAGTGATGCCCAAAAGGAAATTTACAATACCAAATGCAAATACATATTTGAGGCAGAGAAAACAAAATATTGAGAAACAATAAACCTAATTTAGATAAATGTTTTCTGAAGAAAACAGGTGAAATACAATACTAGTAAACAGGATTAATAGGTACAAAAACATAATAGGAAATGTAAACAAAGCGAAAAGTTGTTTCTTGTAAATATTAATATGATTGATATACCTTTGGTAAAACTAATCAAGAAAAAGTGAGAGAAAAACCATAAATTATCAATATCAAGTGTAAAAGAGGGGATATTGCTATAAAAATTGAATGGATAAAAATATATTATAAACAATCTTGTGTTTAAAAATTGAAATAAAATAGATAAAATCTTTTTAAAAATAAACTTTTCAAAATGAACATAAGAAATAGAAAATTTCAATAGTTCTATACCTATTACATTACAGAAATTGAATCTATGTACCGAATTATTCTATATCTACAAAACTAAATAGTTTATATCTACTAAGGAAATAGAAAAAAATTACAAACCTCTTAACAAGGGCTACCATGATGAATTTTTACAAGTATTTTAGGAATAAATAATACCAACTTTTCTACCTCATTTTACTGCTTTTCCTTATTCTTGGATAGATAGATCAGAAATTCAGTCAAAATGGGAAAAAAAGAAAAAGAAAAAGAAGACAAGTGATCTTAGAAATGTCTCCAAAGTGACCTACAACTTCCCAGCAAATTTGCTCTCTTGATCTGAAACAGTACATTTTAGAAAGGGTTTACTCCCCATGGGGCCAAGGAGAGTTGTCTTCAAAAATATAAGCTTAGTTTTTGACTATGGGTTGAGGGTAGAGGATGAAGAGAAATAGATTTTTTTGTTTGTTTCCCTGCAAATCTACAGGGGAAGAAAAAAAATACAAGTGACTCAGTGCTAATCTAAAGGGCTTAGAATAGCACCCAGCTCATAGCATTAACTCAATTAATTTGGTTTTGGTTCCATTTTCACTTTAACTAATACATATTAGCAGCTTGTTTTTTGCCTCTTGCTTCCACTCTATCTTCTAGGGAAAAATTCCTACAATTTTCACATAGAAGGACTATCTTACCTCTGTTCACAACCCACATGTAGATGGCCCCATATTGAGGTTTCAGGGATTAAAAAATGCACCATGAGTTAATTAAGTCTAGAGAGCTAGTGATAATTAATCTTATGTAACAATTTGAGCCATGGTCAAACATTATTCTGGGTGTTTCTGTGACAAGGTTTTTGGATGTTGGTAGACTGAGTAAAGTAGATTGCCTTCTCTAACACAAGTGAACCTCATCCACCAGTTGAAGTCCTGATTAGAACAAATGGCAGACCTTCCCCCAGGTAAGAAAGAATTCTTCTTGCCTAACTGCCTTCCAGCTGAAACATTGGTTCTTCCTGGATCCTTTGGGCTGGAACCGCATCATGGGTTCTCTTGTTCTCAGGCTTCCAGACTGGTACAGGGACTGCACCATCACCTCTCCTGGGTCTTCTTGCTGCTTGACTCACTCCGCAGATCTGGACACTTGGCAGCCTCCATAACCATGGAAGCTAGTTCCTTGTAATAATTTCCTTATACACACACACACACACACACACAGAGTATTTATGTTGTATAAATATGTATAGATGAGGAGTCAATAGGCAGAGATGAAAATGGAGCCAGCTCAGAGGATGGGATCCTGGGAACATTGTCTACACGCTCATTTAAGCTTCATCTGAAGCTCCCCTGGGCCTTTTGACTTTTTTCTTATGACAATTTCGGTTGGACTTTCTCTCACTTACCACCAAAAGAATATTTTCCTTAATGAACACAAACATACAAACAGGGAAGGTCCTGATTTTTTCTTTTTCTTTTTGCTGAGTCTGATTAAAGTCTGCTTTACTTAATAGTGAGGGCATTTTGTGTGTCTTAGACAAGCAGTAGGCATTAAAACTTTCTGTAGCGATGGAAATATTTTACCTTGGCCATGTCCCCAACAGCATAAAATTGCTTAGAAAGAGAGCATTGACTGAGATGAGAAGGTCTGATGGAGGAGAAAAAGCTAGCAGCGAGGAAAGGCCAGTGGGGTAGGAAAGGTCCAGATAAACATATAGCATGGAAGCCGAGAGAAAAATGTGGCTCAAAAAGGAGGAACAGACCAACCATATCAAGTGCAGCTAAGAAATCACGTGAGCTGCGGGTAGAGAACTGCCACACACTGAATGGTGCGCCACACACTTCATTCCTATCTGCTGGAGTCACATTCCCTCAAGGCTGCCCTCTTACAGTTCATCACAAAATGACAGTCTGGCCACCTCCATGGGGTCCTTATCTGACTGAGAGGGAACTCCTTGCCCTATAAAACTGTAGAAGTACAATGCATGACCAATAAAAATCTCTACTCCACAGCTCCAGAGGAGCAAGTTAGAGATGATCTCTTCTCTTCACTTTTTGTTTCTTTATACTCCTGGGAACACATGTCTAATTCTCCGAGACCTTCTCTCTCAGCTTCCCTTTGTTGGTTTGAAATAGTAGAAACATTCCTGCTCCTCTCTCCATCCCACCCCCACACACTGACATCTCTCTACAAAGATGCTCTCAATCCTGGCATCTCTGATGCTATTATATCACCTGGAGGTGGGTACTGGACTAAATCTGGTAGAACAGATCACAATCTCTAAGCATATACAGCTTAGATGGTCCAACAACTCCCTTTAGAATACTGAAATATTTGGTTCTCAGATTTGAAGTCTTTGCCAGAACTCTGAGAGCAAAAGAATCTCATTTCACTATTTTACAGGAAATACATAAAAATGAGGATGAATGTTCCACTACTGTGCCAGGAGTTGGCTTGACATTGCATTTGACTCCCATTGGTTCTTCCTTCTGGCATCCTTCTTGCTCACTGTTCATCTTACTCATACTATAGAACTGGAGCAGGAGGGAGCAGGGAGACCATATGCCATTATAAATGTTGTTAACTGCACAAGGCACCCACCTGAGGGGCCCCAGTCTAGGGCTGCACCATCCCTGAGGAGCAAGAGTTTTATTTCATTCTCAGAAAGGCCTTGTGGGTTGACAGAGGCCCTGGAAAGAAGCTGCAAAAGCATCTGAGTAATCACTAGTTCGAACAGAATGGTGATGACTCTGGGACAGCAGAGAGAGCACTACAACAGCAAAAGGGTTTTTGTCTTCACCCAGCAAGATGATGTGACCAAACAGAGAAAACCCAGAAGCTACAATGATTGGAGTAGAAAGAAGGAAAAAGCAAAGACAGGGCCAAACAAGAGCCATGTGCAAAATTTGAACTGAATTAAAATGTTAATTAGTTGAGCCAATTTAATTCAGATGAAAAGCTAACTCATCTAAAATTGTGTTTTCTCGATTCCGAAAAACGCGGAGGCGGATATTTGGGTGCCAAGCCCATCTTCGTGTGCTTGCATCCAACTGTGATGAGACTATGTATGTCAAATTGGTGTAGGCCCTTTGTGCTGAACACCAAATCGACCTAATTAAGGTAAGTTACTCATCTAATTTGATGTGTCTGGTCTGTTAGTACATCCTTAGATTAGGAGAATTGGACTAGTTAAGGGTCATATGTTAGGACTGATGCTGTCCATAGTGGTATTTGTCATACTTGTGTAAGTTTCGGCAATTCTTAGTCTGTTGCTTTCTGCAAGTGTAAACATACCATGGACTTGCCATAGTTGGCTGTGTTAAGGCTATTAGTAAAAGCATTCTATACCTGTAGAACTAAAATTCTAATTTTGATGTTGATACAGAACAAAAATAAGGTAAAGTGCTTATAGGTGATCTTTTGTGCTGTACAGGATAACAACTGGCTCCCTCTACTAAATCGTCATGAGGAAACTGCCATCTTACCTTTCTGACTACAGCCACCTTTGGGGTTTAATTTATTGTTAATAGCATTAATGCTTACTAATGTGACTTTTTTTCTTATTCCCCTGATAGGTTGATGACAAGAAGAAACGGGGAATGGGTAGGCCTTTGTAAAATTGACAGAGGGGAAACTCTGTAAAGTGGTTGGTTACAGTTGTGTAGTAGTTAAGGTAAGTCAATTTGTTTTTAGGATGAATAATGGTTATGCTGGGTAACCGCACAACTTTGTATTAAGTTAAGTTTGAGAACCTTTTAAAGGAAACAATATGATACTCAAAAGGGTTAAAAATGTTTTCTGTGTTTCAAAAAAGAAAAATTTATTAATGTTACAGAAGCCAGCCAATTAATCTGTTTACCTGAATGTGTTTCTGCAGATTTTTTTTTTTTTTTTTTTGCAGTTTTTTGGCCAGGGCCTGGTTTGAACCCACCATATCTGGTATATGGGGCCGGTGCCCTACTCCTTTGAGCCACAGGCACTGCCCTCTGCAGAAATTTTTTAAAAGCTGGCATTGACGTCATTAAGGGCCCTGAAAATGGCTGTAACAAATTTTAGTGATGTGACACATTTTCATAAGGCATAATTATTAAAGCTTGTCTGGGGGTAATGCTAAGAACTTAGTGGAATTTGTAAGTGTTAATAAGAAATTGCACGTGATTTTTTTTTTTTTTGTGATAGTCTATATCTCTGTTGTGCTAGGTAGAAGGCCGTGGTGTCATAGCTCACAGAAACCTCAAACTCCGTGAGCTTGAGTGATCCTGTTGTCTAAGCCTCCTGAGTAGCTGAGATGACAGGTATTTTTACTATTTTTAGTAAAGATAGAGTCTCACTGTTACTTAGACTGGTCTGGAACTCCTGAGCTCAAACATTCCACCTGCCTGAGCCTCACAGAGTCCTAGGATTACAGGCGTGAACCACTTTTTTTAAGGACTATGATAGAGAATCTCGTGCTAATGATGTCATCGAAGAGTACTTCAAATGCAAGAAATGAATGAATAAAACTTTGGCTCATGTTCCTTATCTCTGACTTTTTATTTGGGGTAGTAACATAGGGTCCCTGTTAATGAAGGAAAAGGTCATTGAGGAAAATGATCACTATGAATGAAATGAGAACATTCTGTAAAACAGCTCCCTATTTTTGACCTTACTTGATTTTTAAATGAAAGCCTCTTCTAACCAATGCCAGTGTTGGGGCAGTTAAAATATGGACTCTTAAAGCAAAGATAGTCCTGCCAGTAAGGTGCTAGTGACAGCTAGGGTTACTTAAGTATGGTCATTTGCCACTTAGTAGGCCAACCTAAAACCCAGAGAAAGGCTGAAGCTAGGTAAGCGGATGTTAATAGATTTCAGTCGTATGGCAGGACTGACTTGAGTGCTTTACAGAGAAAGAAGAGATACTTTAGTTCATCTCAGTCTTTAGGAATTTCAGCAGAGGGCTGAGAAATGTATAATCATGTATGAGCAGCAAAGATGGAAAGTATAGAGGTGGGGAGGATAAAATTTAGGCTGTATGGTACTAGAAGTGCATGATAATCCAGGAAAGCTTAGAACATACCTATAAAGACGGTCATAGCGACGCTCGTTTTCACTGACTTGAGTGCTTTACAGAGAAAAAAGAAATATTTTAGTTCATCTCAGTCTTTAGGAACCTCAGCAGGTTGAGCAATGTATACTCATGTATGCTTCTGTACAGTTAATACATTTTGAGGCTATGTTCTGGGGCCAAACATGGTTTTGACTCCTTCGTGTTTTTTTGTATGTTTGGCATTTAGAGTTATAGGCTTCCATCCATAGTCTGCCACAAAGTAGGGTCTCTTGTACTGGGTAGCTTGGTGCTTTTGAGCATTGTAGTAGTCTCTAGCTAAATGCTAAATCAGTAAACCAGGTATTCATTATACCCCTGGTGTAAAATAAGAAGCTCTAGAGGTAATAGTACTTATAAATGGTGTGGGTATACCCTTTAGGTAGTGTGACTTGGGATGATTTTATTGAATAGCACTTTAAAAAATTATAAACGGCTATTTTGAGAAGCTTTTGAGTGTTCTACCTTTTTTATTTTAAACAGTTATTCAGATTAATATTTAGGTTACATACCTCACATTGTGCACATTAGGTGAGATCCCTCCTTCTGCCATATGACGTCTCCCCACCCCTCTCCTTCCTTCTACCCCGAACTGGACTATAATAGTGTTGTACTGCTCTTAGGGACATGTAATTGTTTATATATTGATTTCTTATTAGTATAGAGTACATTGGGTATTTATTTTTCCATTCTTGCAATACTTTGCTAAGAAGAATGTATTTCAACTCCATACAGGTAATTGTAAAAGATGTAAAGTCTCCATCTTTTTTAATGGCTGAATAATATTCCATGCTGTACAAAGACCACAGTTTGTTGATCCGTTCATGGATTGATGGGCACTTAGATTCCTTCCACAACTTGGCAATTATGAATTGAGTTGCAGTAAACATTCTAATGCAAATGTCTTTATGGTAAAATGATTTTCTTCTGGGTAGATGCCTAGTAATGGGATTACAGGGTCATGTGGAAGGTCTACTTTTAAATCTTTGAGGCTTCTCCATACTAATGTCCAAAAAGGCTGTATTTGCAATCCCTCCAGCCGTGTAGAAGTGTTCCAGTGTTCTCTTTTTGAGTTTATTAGGAAAACATTGCAGTCTGTGTTGTATGCCCATTCTGTGAATCCTAGCTTCCCACTTGCTCCTGGAATTAAATCAGCTTTATTTTGCTTTGATTTTTTTTTTTTTTTTTTTTTGGCCACGACTGGGTTTGAACCCGCCACCTCCGGTATATGGAGCAGGCGCCCTACTCCTTTGAGCCACAGGCACTGTCCTACTTTGATGTTTTTATATCCATTGTTAATTTAGCTGCCAAAAGACAGCTTGCTTTGTTGCCCAGGCTGGAGTGGAGTGGTGAGCTCTTAGCTCACTGCAACCTTAAACTGAACTAAAATGATCCTCCTGCTTAAAATCATTTTGTCTGGCTAGTGTTTTTAGTTCTCTTATGGAGCCCAGGTTGCATAGCCGGGTTACAACTCTTGGCTTTAAGGTATCTTCTTGCCTCAGCTTTCTGAAGTGTGGGGATTACATGTGTCATCCACCTTGCCAGGCTTTTTTTGTTTTTTTTTTTTTAAGTAAGTACTGTTTTACATTCCCACTTCAACCTTTGCCACGCTTATCAATCCTGGTACTCCCTCTCCCCACCTTTGCAATTGTAATAGTTTCGAGGGTTCAAGCAGGGTTTACTTCTCTGCAGTGTTCCTGGGGCATTTTCCCATTCTAACAAGGTCATGTGATTTTCAAGTCTACTTTATGTTCTTAACTTTGGTCAACTCTAACTATGGTATGCTAAGTACGTGGCACACCTACTTGTGCCTCAAGTTTCGTGTGCCTTGAAGTAAACTTTATATAACATTTGAGAAGAGAAATTTATATAACTTGCCTTGAAGTAAACTTTATATAACATATGAGAAATTATATAGCATGTCTATCTGTTAATTGTTACTACCTAAAAATTTCCTCAGCCACAGTCCTCAGACTTTTTAACTCCTGCCTCTACCTTGTCTTAACAGCTGTCATAGTGGTTCATCCAGATGATTTTCATGTTGTAATTCTATTTTAGTTATTGAAGCATGAGAGTTAAAAAGTGAACATGCCCTTCTCTTTATGACTAGTTGTTCATTCCTCTTCTGTCGGAAGTACCTTTTCTCCATCTGGATGTCTCCTTATCCTTAAAAACTCAGCTCAAGGCTTGGCACCTGTGGCTCAATGGGCGGCTAAGGCACCAACCATGTAAACCTGAGCTGGCGGATTCGAATCCAGCCCAGGCGCCAAACAACAATGACGGCTGCAACCAAAAAATGGCCGGGCGTTGTGGTCGGCGCCTATAGTCTGAGCTACTTGGGAGGCGGAGGCAAGAGACTCGCTTGAGCTCAGGAATTTGAGGTTGCTGTAAGCTATGATGCCACTGCACTCTAGCCAGGGTGACAGCTTGAGGCTCTGTCTCAAAAAAAAAAAAAAAAATTAAGGTATGTAGGATTTACTTATTTAATCTACATTCTCCAAGATTCCATAATAACAACTGTTTATTCCTCGAAAATTTTGTAAAATTCCTCTAATAAAATTATCCGGTCACTTTCAGAGCTTTTGAGTAGAGTATTTTCTTTTTTTTTTTTTGCCAGGGCTGGGTTTGAACCCGCCATCTCGGGTATATGGGTCTGGTGCCCTACTCCTTTGAATCACAGGCGCCTACCCTTGAGTAGAGTATTTTTTGATAGTAATTTTCATTTCTTCTTATATATATGTATACACACATATACATATATATGTGTATTTTTAATTTTATTCATTCCTTCCATTTTTAGAAGCATTTTTAATTCATTATATATTATTTATATAAATTTGATATACACTATTATATTTAATTCTATATATATTATATATGTATATACATACATAGAATCAAATGTAATATTCTATATATTATAGAAATATAGAAATATCTAATAGAAAATAGAATATACTATATTCTATAGCATATTATGTTTTCTTGTTTATTTTTCTAGAAAATTATCATTTTATTTTTTACTTTCACATATATATTTGCATATAGTTTTTCATAGAATTATATATTTTTATTATACATAGTATTTATTTTTCTTAATTAATGCTCCCAATTTGTCTACATTAAGTTTTTTTCAAAGGCTTGTTTTTTGTGTTCTTTATAAATTTTAATGTGTATTTTATATTCCCTATTATTTTACCTTACTCTTACTTCCAGTTTTATTTTAATTAAATTTATTTATGTTATTTTTCTAATTTCTTGATACGGACACTAGCATAACAAGTTTTAGCTATTTTCTAAATTAAATGTATTAAGGATGAAAATTCCCATGGAATTGCTTTTGTACTCTTCTCACAAGTTTTAATACACACGCTTTTGCTATCATTGTCTTAAATATTTCATAACACAGTTAACCACCCAAGGGAATGTGACAAACTGTGCTGATATGTGCATGTCAAAGTAGAGAAGTGGTCAACTATGGAGGTTCTACTTATTTGCATTTTTAATTTTATTCTGTAAATTATTTAGAATGGTGTTTTCAGTTTTTAAATAGAAAGTTATATTTTAATTACTTTTAAAAAATGAGTTTCTGATTTACTTTATTGTGACTGGAAATGTAATCTGCAAAATATAAGTCTGTCTAAGACTTCCTTTGTGGTTGGTTACATGACAACTTTTATTAATGGTTCCATGTGTAGTTGAACAGCTTGAGTTTTCATCTGGATGAAAGTTCTTTCTCTCTCTCTCGCTATATATATATATTTTTTTCATCATGGAAATTAAAATCTTAAGTTATAACTTGCTTTATTTTACTAAACATTCAAAAAAATTATTAAAATTTCACATTTTGGTTATAATGTCATTGGTTTTCTACTCTATTTTTGTTAATTTTTACTTTATTTATTTTTGAGGCTATGTTGTTTAGTTCATGTCAATTCCTATATTGATGTACTTTGGGGGTAGATTTCTCTTTTTTAAGTGGAAAAAAAGTCTTCATTGTATTCTAGATTAATTTTCATTGTATTCTAGATTAGTTTTCTGTGTAAAAATTTACCACAGACTTGATAACTTTAACAATTTATTCTCAATAACAATCTATTTGCTCACAGTTTTGGAGTCTAGAAGTCCAAAATCTGGTGATAATCAAGTTACCAGGAGGGCCATACATTCTTCAGAGGCTCTAATGGTTATTGGTGTTCCTTAGTTTATGGCTGCATCATTCCAATCAATTCTTGATCATGCCGGATTATCTAATCCAGGGTAATCTCTCCATCTCAAGATTCATAACTTAATCACATCTGCAAAGTCTGTTTTTCCATATAAGATAATAATTACAGGTTCTAAAGATTAGGTCCTTTATGGTTACCTTTTGGAGAACATTTTCAGCCTACCACAGTTTCTTCAAATATATTATGAATAATGTTATATATTTTATATACCTATACACTTAATATTATTTTCATTTTCTCACTCTAATGTTGCTGCATCAACGTTCTTTTGATTTGTATTTCTTTGGCATCATTGTCTCTTATCTTTTTTTCAATCTTACTTTGTCATTTTATTTTAGAAATATGTCTTCCAAGACTTTATTTCTATTAGCCTTTTTATTTTAATTGTCAAGTTTTATCTACACACATTTATTGTGATTACTATTGTTTTAACTGTTTCCCTTTTGGACTTGATTCCTTTTTTTTTTTGTCCACTCCCAGTTCTCCAATCCCATACAGCCTCTGGCTTGATTGAATTTTCTTTACCTAATTTTGTATAAGCAGTCTCTCAGTTTACAAACATCTGACCTATGTACAACTTGCATTCACAAAAGGTGACTATTACAGTAAGTCCATGAGTTACAAACATTGGACTGGAGTATTACTCACCCTTACAAACAGAGGCAAGTATAGTTACCATTCAGTTTCTTACAATCAGTTATCATTCAGTTACCATCATTCTCAGAATTAAACCCAGAATTTCAACATGTTTTTGCTGCCCTCTTCTCTTTTTGCTCTAGTCTGAATCAGTTACCATTCAGTTTCTTACAATCTTCTGGAACATGTAGGGTTAGAAGACCACCCTACATAAACAACACAAAGGCAAGCCTTTAATGGGTTAAAATGGCTTCTGCTAAAACAGAAGCAAGAGAATTGGGCCCCCCCTGAGCATATGCAGAGACTGTCTGGAGGTAAAAGTCCATAAAAAAAGTGACTGTGAAAGCATGTTTCCGTTAAGCCCAGGAGGTTAGGGGCTGTCAACCCCACACCTGGTGATACGAATCAGAGGATGACATATGTTTTACACATATTGTTTTGGAGCCTAAAGATCTCTGCTCTATAGAGAAACTAAGTGATAAATCCATTTTAGGTTAACTAAGTGTGTGCTTGAGGGGTTTCATTCCCGAATTCCCCTGCAGCTCTTAGTGATCTTAAGATATATACTAGGTACAAAAGCTGACCCATGTCTGAGAAGACTGTAAAAGCAGAAAGTATTGTGTTGATATTTAGACAGAATGAAATTCCACAAGTTAATTTCAGATAGAAGAAGTTAGGTAATGGTAAAAGGCTATAGATCATAGATTAAGTGTGTACATGACCACCAGTGTATATAAGGTGACCCCAAATAAAGACGATTTGCTACACACCATCTGGAGAGTGTGTAGTCTGTTTCTTGCATTCCCTAATTATTATAGGTGTGAGTTCCACACTTGGGGCAAAGCTATTGTTCCTTGTGTCTCGTTCCCGCAGCATAATATTTAATAAAACATAGTTAATTATTCTAAAGAGATTATAATTATTCTAATTATAATATAATATACACCATATAAATCCATATAAATGGATAATAGAAATATTATATATATTATAGATATATATAGATAAATGGATATATATAGAGACCATATATATATATGTATCCATCTATATGGATAAGACCATCTATGATAATTTATTTATTCACTGATTTTTATTTGTTAAGATGTTAAACTTTAAGTGTCAACCTTTAAATATATTTTCTTAAGTATCTGTTTCCCTGAGGTTATCAAGTTTACAATGCAAAAATGTCATTTTCTTAGAAACTTTTCTATATTTTACATCTATTATGTTCTTTCTTTTTAATATATTTTTGAATTAAAGTATAATGTACAGATATGCAAAAAAGCATAAATCTTAAATATGGTAAAAGCTCTGTAAGAATGAAATAAATAACCTCTTGGACTATCTGGTCAACATAAGGAACTAAGCCTACTGTACTGATACATGCATGTGGTGCATGTCCAGTCTATGAAAATTAGGTCAACTTAAGGAGATAGTGAATGTAGGGAGCTGGTCAACCATGGAGATTCTGTACATGTCTCACTTAATTATCAAAAGTGCTCCTGATCATGCAATTTCTGCCAGAATACAAAATAGGCTACTTTCTACACAATGGAATGTTCCTTCATATCGGGACATATACAAATATATATTTTTATACAAAATGATATTCAAAATCATTTTAATTTTTTCTGGTATGTACTTATACTTGGTCTTTCAAAGGCTGAAATAGATATGTGACAGATTCTTTTAACTTTTTGTGTTTTCTAATATTCTTGCTTTATACTGTTTATTATCTGTAGTTTTTCCTTTAATAGTATATTAAAAATTAGAAGTAGCATACTTTTAATTTAATTCCATCCTTTCTTTTATCCTGTCTATGACAATAAAATACAATATTATGGTTAATAACTTAATTTACATTATGGATATTCATCTTGGGATTTATTTTGAATATTTCTGTTTCTAATTATTAATTAAAGTCTGAAGTTCTATTAGTGCTTACCATTTGTCCTCTAATACAAGTCCTAGAATTTCTGAGCACCTAAATTATATTTCTCTTGTTTCACTTATATCCATCCATCTTCACATATATTTTTAAATGATTTTATTTCAAAACAACATGTATGTGACTTATTGTCTGGATTCCTGTGTGTTGAACTATTTCTTCATTATATCTTTAAGAATGAAATAAATCATTTGTCAATTTAAAAATGAAATAAAGCTGTATTATATTTTAGCACTCAGAGTTGTGTAAGAGAGTTTTAATTCTAGTCTGATGCTTGTTACTTTTTACATTGTGAAAGTTTTGTTTTATTGGTTTTTATTCTCTTAAAAACTCTATAATATGATAAGTCAACATTTTCCTGATGCAATTTATGCCATACAAATGTAATAAGCACCATGAATGTTTCAATTTGATTCTGCAAATTATTTTTAGTCTTGTTAATCTTTGTTATTTTCTATTTTTAGACTAGCATATGACCTGCAAAGCTGTTGTCATTGATCTCATCTCAGTAGTATCTAGTATTTGTCCTTTATTTTTCTTTGCTGGGGAGATTATCCCTGGTTTGGATCTAAAAGTTTGCATTTTCCTTAGTCATTCTTTTTCTTTGCTATCTTTAGTGAATATTTTAGCCAGCTATTGCAATTTTGGCTTTCTTTTAGCATGCTTGTTCAGAGTCCTTCTTCTGCAATCCTGTTTTTTTTTCCATGTTTGCTTGTCTTTTTTAACTCATACTTTTCTGTCTCTAGCACTATCTGCTCCAAGTTTTTTGTTTTCTTGTTTACTTTCAGACATTGTGGCATCTTATATCCTATTGAAAATACTCTCAAAAATTGTATCTGTTTAATCCAATTAACAATTCTCAAATTTACTTTTTTTTTTGAGATTTTAGAAAGCTAAATCTCTTTTCTATAATTTTCTAAGTTTTCTCTTTCCAAATATATCTTTGCATGAGAAAACCAATGACATCAATGAAAACCAAAACTGAACCAAACCAAACCCAGTCTGTATGAACACATGCTTCACTTCACCACACACAGTGTATGTGTACTTTGGTTTTACCATATCCACCATAGCTGATTGAATCCCTTTCATAGATCTTCAGCTAGAATGTGGTGTGTGATTGATGTGAATAATTCAAACTGAAGTATCAGGTTAATCTAGTTCAATTTTGTGGATTAGCTGAAACCTTTGAAGTTGTTGTTAATGTACCTGAAACTCTGGATCAGTGGAATAAGGCAATAAACAACAAGTAACTTACAATCACCAGTATATACTGAGATCAAAACTTATTATCTCTAAATCTTCATTCTGTCAACATTTTAATTATGGGGACTAAAATTCTCAGCAGATAATACTGTCTCTCTTAGGAGATATTTCTTTTATTTTCTAACAATATGTACATTTCTCTATGATTCTATGTGAAAATGAGTGAGGTGGGTAGCAATACTCTTTCCACCTCAACAAGCAGAATTCAAATCTAAGAAACAAAGCCTTTTAGTGCTTTTATAAGGATTTTTATGTGAAGATGGGGGAAGCTATATTCTAGGCTTATTGAAATACTCATGGTCATACTTTCTTTGCCTCTCAGACTCCACATCTACTGGGAAATATCATGTATACCACTGCATTTACCCACTGACTCTTAAATTTCTTTCCATCTTTGCTTAGGTCTTACTATTATCCCTTCAGACAATACTTCTTCTGAATTTTTATATATCAAATTAAATGTCCCTTATTTGTTACCACAATAAACTTTAGTTATTTCTATTGTACTCCCTAGTACATATCAATGAAAATTTCTCAGTACTTGTCACTCCTGACATGAACAAATGAGCCTTCAATAACATTGTATTACTAATAGTAATAATCTATGCTCAACAAATAGGAATTGAATGAATGAAGAGCTGCTAGCTAGATGTCAGATTTCATTTTATACTCCAATTTCAGCAACTAATTTTTAACCCCAAAGAGATAGGATATGCTAAAGCCCAAAGTTTAAGCCTCAGAAAGTTTAAGCCAATCAGAAGCAAGAGGGTGGAACAAGAGGGATGATGGAAGCAGGAAGCAGGAAGTTTGCTGCTTCAGCAAGCATCTCCTCTGCATGGAGAATCCCTTTACTTTTCTGTTGTCCTGAACTCTACTCCATACCTCTGTGTATTGATAGAAAATAGGAGGAGAAGGATGAAACAAAGAATAAAGACACACTAAGAAACTGAGAAAAAGTGCACTGGGTTCTAAAAGCCTGAGAGATACATTTTCCTGGTCCAGTACACTGCTTAAAGAAATGAGTTTGTGGCTCTGAGCTACAGGTAAACAGCTAGGCTTCATGAATTACAGGTGTATGTACTGTTCCTTAGGGCCCAGAATTTCAATTCATACCACTGAACAGTTTTTAAAGGCTTTACACATTATTTTGTTTGTATGCAAATGAGGACTGCTAATTTCAAATGAGTCTTAACTATTTATTTAAGTAGTCCCAAAGGATCTCTACTTGAACACAATTTGCTAGCAATTATTTCCAGTATTAGATGCACTTGGAAAATAATAAACTACATATTTAAATTAACTCAGTTACTTGAGTTACCAATTCCAACAGATCTCTAAAATTAATCTGAGTCAGAGAGACTATTGCCATTGCAGAATTAATATTTTCTTTTGTCCTAATTTAATATTTTGAAGGAAAAATAAAAATACATTAGACACTAACATCAAAATAGGATATTACAGTTAATAAAGAACCTTTGTGTATACTGCCCCAGTCTGACAACAAGCCAGTTAGGTACATATTATTAATGTGCTTATTTAGATGAGGAGGTATGTGAGCCTTAGGAGAGGCTCATCATGAACCTGGAACTTAAGGTGTAACCATGATGATTCTCAATGATTTTGTTTGTGAGGTTGCCACATTGGTTACCAAGCTGACAGTGAAGCTATTTAGAGGTTCTGATTGACTGGTTATGCTTAATAATTGGAATATTTACTATCCTCATGAAATGTCTTTATATAGCAAAGATTTCAGGGTTACTTATCTGAACTTGACCAAGATCTTTGGTATCATTCTCAGGGGACAAATGTAAAGGAATAGTTTTGTTTTATTTTCTAAAGAGATGAGAAATAAATGAACCACTGAACACAATCTCTTTGGTCCTACTAGAATTAAAAATTTAGGATTTTTTCAATTAGAATCTTAAAGGTGAAAAAAAGTTTAGAGTTCATTTAGCAAAAATCCTCATTTCGCTTAAAGTTTGCACAGCCAGTTTTTGGCAAAACCAGATACACACACAAAAAAAATAGCTCTGCTGACTCAATTCTGGAGTTTTTGCATAACATCCTGCTTTAATGCTTTTTACTAAATCATATAAGTATTTGCAA
The DNA here is from genome assembly GCA_963573935.1 of Arctocebus calabarensis. Classification (NCBI taxonomy): domain Eukaryota; kingdom Metazoa; phylum Chordata; class Mammalia; order Primates; family Lorisidae; genus Arctocebus; species Arctocebus calabarensis. The sequence goes on from CAUYON010049826.1 coordinate 20,128, forward strand.
AATATTTTCCAGGCCATTATTGAGATAACACTCTCTTCAGAACATACTCAACTTCAGTGAAATAAATGCATTTTCAAACTAGATATGAGTATTAGAGGAATAAAAATACACACTTTCTCTATGCCCCTAGGTCCATCCCTGGGGACCTGCAAATTAAATCAACAAAACACAGATTAATAAGAGAAAAAGGATACAACTTACATTAATATTTACATGCATAAGGTTTCACAGAAAAGAAATGAAACTCGAAGAAGTAATTAGATTCAGGGGCTTTCCTACCATTTTAACAAAGGAAAGAGGGATTGGGCTTCAGGGATGATAAATTGAGAGAAAGTATATGTCCTAGGAAATGTAAGGGGAAACTCATGGAAGGTAAGTGTTACTTTGACAGGACTGTTGTACAGAATCATCTCAGTTTTGACTGCTTTCGTTCTTCCCTCCTGCTACAGGTGGGGGAGCTTCACAAAGGGAAATTTGGGGCCTGCTTTTACATAGAGACTGGGATGGCAGAGACTGACTCTCAACTGCCTTCAAGTAATCCTATGCCAGTTGTCATATTTTAAGTTTGCACATTCTGGACTTATTCTTAAGAAGACTTAGTTTTTGGATAATGCCCAGGAAATAGCAAATGCCCAACTAATTTGTATCACCTGAAGAATGTATATACATAAGAAAGGATATATAAACATACAAAATTATATGAAGCAGTTTACTTATTACCAAACACCTATTGGAGTAAATGTGTAAATGGTAAAATTTATAGTGATAAGGAAAATCCATATAAGAGGTCATATTGAAAATTCCATGGTAAAGTCTTCCATAGGTACACCAATGCATGTGTTGTATATGTATGTGGGTTTATTGCTTGCTCTGGGCTAAAAGAGTAATGTAATTTTGGTTCAGTTGTTTAACTTGGACATTATTGTCCTCATTTTCAAAATGTGGGTATTAAAAAATACTTGCCTGTCAGGATTAGAATGAGCTATTTAAGGTGAAAGTTTTCTTTACTAGTGTTTTAGTGAAGGCAAGGTATATCAGTTTCTGTAAGAGTCAGCTCTAATCTTTCAGCATTTTAACATAATTGAACATTATTTCCTGTTCATGCCACTATCCAATGACTTGTGGGGAAGGAAAGCATTGGTATCTCCTTTGTTAATTCATTCAGGGTCCTAGGTTCCTGCCAATTAGTAGCTGTTTTCAAGGGCGTTGGAACTCAAACTCTAGTATTCATCAGAAGCACCTGGAAAGCTTGGTTGTTGGGCCTTCTGCCAAAGTTTCTGATTCAATATGGATGGGTGGGACCCAAGATTGCATTTATGACAAGTTCCCATGTACACTGCTGCAGGATTTAGACTCACAATCAGAGTTCCCCTGTTTTTACTCTTTTTATCCATTACCCACACCCCTGCAGCTTTCTATGGCCATCCGGCAAGCACACCTTGAAAAGAAAAAGAAAAAGACCAGATGGAACATCTTAGAGGTGTTGCACAGGCCAATTGTGACGTGTGTCAATTCTTCTCACATTCCATTGCTAGAAGTTATCATATGGTCCCCTCTGCAGCGCAGGTGTGGTTGCAAATAACAGAATGTCAAAGAAGGAAAGAAGGCTACAAATATTAGTGAGTATTAGTAGTCTCAGTCAACTAGTGGACATATCTCATTAAATTATTTATAATGATAACAGCAATTACTTAAGGTCTCCTTTAATATTGATATAATCAGAAAAAGGTTGAAATCATAAAGCCAGTTCGCTGTTATTAGAATTCATTCATCATCTATTGAGCAAGGGAATAACAAATTAGAAAGTCATCGATTCCTTGAGGAGGAACATTGATGAAATTGTCAACTGTGATGTTCATGTGATGTTAACGTTTGTCAATTAAAAAACATTCTTTTGAACCAAAAAAAATTTTTTTAAACAAAGATAAAGCGAAGAAATTTCCCACATGTCAATGAGAATATATTCCAATTCAAGTTCAGCATTTCACTCAAGTGTCTTTTTATGACAGAGAGATCCATGTGTGAAATTAAACAGCATATTTTTTGTTGTTGTTGTTGAGATGTTGTTTTTTTTTTCCTTTCTTTCTTATTGTGGATCGTATTTTTCTAAGTGTAATCTGAGCAATTCAACTAAGTTTTCACTGCCCCCTTTGTAACTTTTCCCATATTTATGTACTTGGAAATATATTATTCTTCATGTCATAGAGCCAAGAAATCTGGTTAGTAAAAATGCCAGATTCTTTTATTTGATTTTATTTGATTTCATTAGGGACTGTCAGCCTAGCTGCTTAAGTGCCCGACTACCGTTTGCAGTTAAACATTCATTAAAGAATCCCCAGTGGGTTCATTTGTTTCACTGAGGTCCAATTACATTGCCACAAAAGCAGTTTTTGTAGCAATTAGTTGATTTTTCCTGTTTATGTTCTGTCTCTTTAGGAAGAGGACTAGCTTGTGGGGGTCAGATTTTTAATTAGGCACGATTTAGGGCCAATAAGAAAACTGATAATTTACTAAATGGTTGTGGTGGACTTAAGAGCTCAAAGCAGAGGTAAATAACACAACCGGGACCCTAGGACTCTTTTTCCTGGTGTGCGCAGCTCAGAGCCCTACCATGGAAGGAATAGATTACACGTTAAATGGCTGTCACTGACACTAATGTGCAATGTGCACAGGGCACCCAGTGCACCCACGTGGTGCCCTCAAGTGCCATTGTGATCTGTCATCACCAGTGGTTCTTCTTCTGGGAGCATATGATGAAGGAAAGGTTTTCATTTATATATTATCTCTCCAAAGTTGGTTTGAGGAAGGAACATTTGGTAAAATAGTGCAAGAGTATGTAATTATCAAAAGGCTGGGGTGTAGTCTACCAAATAACCCTGGATTCACACAATGTTCAAGTTAACTGTCAAAGTGTTACATGAAGACTGTTCTGGGCTGAACTGTGTCTCCTCCACAGTCATACGTTAAAGTCAGAACCTCCAGGACCTCAGAATGCTAGTGTATCCAGAGAAAAGGTCTTGAAAGAGGTAATTAAGGTTAAATCAACTCATATGTGTTGATCCAATCATATCAGATCTAATCCAACCATATCTGTCTCACAAGAAGAGAAGATCAGGATTTAGACCCACAGGAGGGAAGACCATGTGAGGACGCAGGGAGAAGATGGCCATCCACCAGCCAGGGAGAAACCAACCCCACCGAGACCTTGATGTCAGACTTGTAGCCAACAGAACTGTAAAGTGATAGATGTCTGTGGTTCAAACCATCGAGTCTGTGCTATGCCTGGTTATGGCAGCCCTAGCAGACCAATGTATGGAATGAGCAGAAGTGTTTGAGTAATCATGTTTAAACTATAAACATTCTGCATGTTCTCATCATCATCACAGGTCCACAGCATCATGAAATAGCTCCAGAAAAGCATCCAAATGAATGGCATTCCAGTGTTTAGCATCCAGTTATTTCAACAAGAGCAAATGGTTTCCCTGATGATGAGTTAACTTCCAAGGCTTCCTTCTGTGTCCCATAGCAAACCAAGCATGTTCAAAGAAGTTCTGCAGACAGTAGGTGCTCCATTCAGCTCCAGATTATGTAAGAGGGACACATTTTTGGAAATTTAAACAAGGAAAAAGAATTAAAAATTAGAGAGACTGTTGGAAGGCATAGCAGGCATAGACCTGTACAAAGCCATCTATATTATTAAATACATATACTTATTAAAATAAAATAATAAAAACCAGTAAATCTTATCAGTGATGTATTTATTAAATTAAGTGCACATTCTTATTCACCAAACCTTTTCCTTTCTTCTAATTTCAAAAAGATGCTTACATTTTTTTTTTACTTTATCTTTTTTACTAGAGAAAACTCCTTTAAAAGGATTCTTTTTCAATATCTAGAAATTTATCAAGATGTATGTTGAATTTTATGATTTGGAGTTTTTGATTCCCACATTCTGGTTCTAGGACACTGAAATAAAAAGGAGCTTTGATATTTGAGATGTTTTAGGGAACTTTTATATAATTTACTGGTCACAGATGAATATACGTTTCTCAATTCATTCGTCAGGCCCACCGCACTTCATGCTGGGGCTCACTTTGGCGAAGCCTCTGACACACACCTCAGCCCACCATGTTCCTAGGAAGACTGTGCTTCTTCTTAGCTCTCTTTCTTGGGTTGCATTACAAACAAAATGAAACAAAATACGAAAAGCACTCTATGTCCACCATGAGGTTCTCTTTACCTCTCTTTTCTCTTACTAATATCTAGCTCCTGTTTTTGTTCGTTTGTTTGTTTTTTCCTATGACCAGAAGGTATGACGTATTTCTGGAAACTAGCACTAAAATCTGTAGAGAGGAGCAATTGGTCAGCACTAATTCTCATATGTTAGATTCTCACATGTGAGATCTACTAAGATGATCACCTGTAGTGTATGTGTGTTTCCCTTTCTAGTGACAAAAATGTCTCAAATTAATGGGACCTTTTTATCGTTCCTTCTCTTGTGTGTTTTTGCTAAACAATCTCTATAGCATTTCATCCTGTATCCTCAAAACAGTTATTATTCCACGGGCTTTCTCCTTTTCATGGTGCAGCCACACTTCAAACTGAGCCAGAATCAGCCCACCTTTGGCTAAACTGAAATAGTTATCCTATTGACTCAGAGGATAACAGTAACAAAGAAGAACCTTGAACTCAGTGATTCTATTTATGAATTCCCTGCTTGTGTGTATTTATTCTACTTATGAATTTAACAAATGTCAGAACTACCTTTTACATCTTGAAAAATATATATGGAAAATAGAGAAAAATCTTGGGGATAAAGGAATATATTATGCTTTTTAAATGGGTGTTCCTGAGCATAGAAAATGATAGATTTCAACTGGATGGATTGTGTGACGTTTGAAAGTGAATCTAAAGAAAAATGCTGAAAATCCTTGAAAAGCTATACATCTCTTAGAGCAGTTCTAAGAACTCAATACATATATGCAAATTGATTCTAATTATTCTGATACAAAATAAAAGCCTATTGAGATTGAAATATTTTGATATATAACTTGGAAATGGAGCTGCTACTTTGGGGTAGTATAACCCAAATAAATCCTTTACGCAATGTTTTTGGGGCCTACCAAATTTTTACTTATGAAATAAAACTCCAAGTCCTAAATTTTTGTTTTCTTTGAATGTGCACTATATATTTTTGGTAGGCTTATTTTCTTGTTCATGCTTCCCTAGTGATCATCAATTGCTACTTATGAAGGAATAATAATCATTCTTAAAATATGAAATTTCACAATTAGAAGCAGGCCCTGTATGTCTGATAAAACTACAGGAAAGTTTTTCAAATTGTATCTAAAATAACAGAAGGCAGGTTTTAAATAGAGATTCAAAACATTGTCTTATAATAAGCTTATTTAACTCTAGAGATTGTCTCTTTTTTAGACCATTTTTGGGATGTACCTGAGATTAAGTTGTTTTTTGGTCCTCAGTTGTGTTTTCCAGTTTTCCCAGGATGTTTCTAGTTTTTCCTAATTGATCCACCATTACAATAATGCCTTCTTTAATTCACAAACATGTTGTTTATATAATAGCACATACATTATGGTACTTATAGCCAAGTTTTGAGTAAATGTCTCTCAAGTAAAATGTTACTTTCTAACTGGGGCCTCAAGGGGACATCCCATTAAGGCCCTGGGCCCGGTGTGGCTATGTTGGCCTTTCCTATGAGTGCAAACAAGAGCAGCCATAGGGGGCTCATCCTATTTAAAGGCCAGTACACATGTTAATTTCAAGACTTGAGTCCTGTCTGACTTGAAATTCTTTCAGGAGGGTAATTAATAATAATCAGTCACTGAAGTAACTTTGTACAAACAATGAACGGCACTAAACTCCCTATAGGCCAAAGATAAACATGTGGCTTTTAGAGAATTCTGCTGCCAAAGCAAAGGACAGGCACTGTTACTAAGTTGTGTGTAGGATTTGAGACTATAATCCTCTGCTTTTGGTTTCTTTTGTCCAAGGCTCTCACTTGGGTCATTTCTGGTGCCACAAACACAATCACTTCAGATGGTCAGTATTTGGGGGCATGATGTTTACATCACTTATAAACAAAAGATGCCTTAGAAAAATAGCAGCTTTAATAAACCTGTTCTTAAATAGTGGTTCAGAAAAATTACTTAGCTTTGAGCTTTCCAAATATACTCTTTGTAAGTAGAAATATAAATGCATTTAGAAATATTTTTAGGGTTTATGAAGGATGTAAACAGTGCTCTTTTGAATCTTGGATTAATCTGGCTTGCTTCATTTCTATAAAAGACAATCCAATGAATTATATTTCCCTGTAGCAGTCATTCCTAATGGAATTCTCCATAAACCTTCTCTCAACAAGTATTTAAGTAAAACATGGGCTAAGGCTATTTAGTATTAAGTAGTAAGTAAAACTCACAGTTTAATTTCTCATAATTTATAACCAAGCTGTACATCTTGAATAAAGTTTTGACAAGGTAGTATTTTTTCTATTAAGGAAAACTAGACTTAGAATTTGGAGTCTGTGCAGATACTAACCTAGCAAATTAAATGCAAACCGTAAATTTATCAGGTCAAAATTATTGCACCTTATATTGGAGTTTTTCAACTACCTGAAAGCTAATGACACAATACAGGTTTATATAGAAAATGATACTAATCCTTGTGAAAACATTGAAGTCCAATGTCGGGTAGAACTTAGGAAAAGCAAACAACCTAAGGATTTTGTGTTGGTTTAGCTTTTTCATTATTGTTCCAAGACTTATTTTTTTTTAACTACTAAAGGAGAGCTCCAAGCCCACAAATTACTAATTCTTTTAGTATTATTATGAATTATGCCAAATTTAACATGTATTTTTTTCTAAAGTTTTTATTTTAAATGGCTTAAATCATGTTCAAGAATGATAGTTATGGATGTCATTTAAAATTAATAGAATTTTTTTATTTAAAATTGGAATAGTGCCAGCCCCATATGCTGGAGGTGGCAGGTTCAAACCCAGCCCTGGCCAAAAAAAAAAAAAAAATTGGAATAGAAAAAAAATCCACTCTTTAGCCAAAGTATCATATTTGGGGCAACTAGACACCAACAACTAGACCTGTTCAGCTTCCAAGTTTGCGTCAAAAGACCCACACTCTTGTATTATCAACCCCTTAATGAAGACCCCCTCATCTGTACCTGAGTTGCTGAATCTCCCTCAAGCTTCTCCTGACCTCCACTCAGATGGCTCTATTTCAGACTTTCTAATTGCTTCCAGAGTGAACTTAAAAAAATGTTAAATGGCTACATGCCTTATTGGCAAACCATTGTTCCAAGAGTAAAGACCAAACTCTGGACCTGGCCTGTAATGCTATACCTGATTTTTCACATCACCTTGGCCTCACTTTCTGTTTTTTATTCCCATCTACCACCATTCAGTCCCTTTGTGGAGCCAGGCTTCCCTTGGCCACAGCACCTTTAGGACAGCCTTTGGATTCTCTGGGTGATGTGTTACTAAACATGTGTGAGAGGAAGGGTTCTCCCACACATCAGGGTTTAGAAGCCCTGTCCTGCCACTTACTAATCATCTAACTTGGGGCTTGCTCCTTATCCTCTCTGTACTTCAGGCTCTGCCTATACAAAGTCAGACAATTAGGTTCACAACCTCATCCTAGAAAAAGGGCTATCTACCCCACTTGCTGAACATTGCCGTGGTCACCTTCAAGGTATTCCCTTTGGGAAGCTGTGCCCTGATGCCAGCACCTCGTCCACCCTTCAAATCGGTTTTGGGACTCTTCTCCTGAATGGTCGTCAGGGTTGTTGTCGTAGGAAGTCTTACAAGTTCTCAAACTCTCCTAGAAAAAATGCTATTCATTGTTGAATATCACTGTGGTCACCAGATGGCCAAGGGGAGCACGTGGAAGGTGACTATAGTGATGTTCAGCAATAAAGTATGTAGCATTTTTCTAGCATGAGTTTAAGAACTTAATTGTCCAACCTCACATAATATGGTGGTGACAGAGGTACCTGGCACAAAGGGTGGTGTGAAGATCAAGAGAGTTAATGGACGTAAAGTCCTCACGGCATGCCTGACACAAGGTAAACACCCAGTACACGTCGTATCATTATGGTTATTATTAGTAGTATATTTTTACCAAAGAGCCAATCAAACTACACATCTTTAAAAGGCTTATGAGCTATAAGGGTGTACCTATAGTATAGAATTCAGAAATTAGTCCCGATCCTAAAACATGCTGACATAGAAAAGGAACAATTTTGAATGCAGGGGAGAGGATGAGAAAAATTTAATTCAGAAGTGAAATTAACACTGAATGCAAACTAATGATAATTTTCTTTGTCATGCCTCTCTCTCTCTCTCTCTTTCCATTTCACTAGCTAGATGGAGCTAATATCAGACCTGATCTTTCTTACTGCAGCTCTTCATCAACACCCACCCCAGTCAAGATTCCCTTGTCTTGTGTGAGTTGTGCTCCACATTTATGTTTTCAGAGTCTGAGTTTCTCCTAAAACTCAATACAACCTCCAAGATCCGTTTCCAAGTGCTCCTTGCTGCTTTGGATTGTATTCCTGGAAAAATGAAAGCAATAGTTAAAATAGGTTTTTCTCCAAGAATGCAAGTTCCTATCTGGACTGGAGATCTGGCCCAAGTTTTAGCAGTGCCAACAGTGTAACACAGCTGGATCATATGCCAGCCTCGCTGCTGTCCAGGACAGAGCGAACCACTTGGCTGGTTCACTCTGTTTTTGAGCTGGAACTTTTTATGGCAGCCTTGGAATCTTAAGGAGATAGCTTTTAGCAACAACTTTATTCCATTTATTTTTTTACAATCTCAGAAAAACTCTGCTATTGCAAGTGCCTTTCTATGAAGCATGGATTGAGTTCTTAGGCTGTTGTGGGGACAGCTGCCAAACAGACTAAAAAGCAAATGAACCAGGAAGAAAAGATGTGGCAGCCCCTGTCCCAAAGAGGCTGCAGACCAATGGGACACCACTGGAGTCCTGCTTCTCACCTCTTAGCAACTAAATGTTGTAAGTCAGTTCTGTGCTGCAAGAAAACTGTCTATCTTCAGAACCCATCATGTATTTTGAATGCTACTACACAGTGTAAATAAGGGTATGTACATGCAACATAGACTGTGGTTGTAATACAGACAAGTAGAAAGTAACGGGAACACTTTTAAACAAACTTCTTAATATTCAGACTTAACACTGCGAATATTCCCTAAAAATGATTGCCTGGCCCTAGAGGCTATGTTGGGTTTTTTTTTTTTTTCTAAATAATGTTGCCATTCCTCAAATTCTTCTGAATCTCCTGTTAGAATCTGTCATGCAACATAATGGCCATTCCTTGAGACTATATATAATCTTTGAAAAACACTTAAGAGAGATGAATACAGTAACCGATTTTCAGGAGCCATGTTTAAATATGTATATTTATATAGCTAGTATGTGTTTATGTAAGTATGCATATTTTTGTGCATTTTATATATTATATGCATAGGTGATGAATATGTATATAATTTTAAAAGATACGACTGATGAAATGATAAAGTTTATTTCCTCTTGTGACTCAAGTTGCAAACCAAGATAATTCTAAAATTACGATAGCGAAAATGGTTTGAAAAGAGGCCAAATGGCCGTTTCAAGGGAGGGCATTTCAGTAAGAAGTGACTCATCAGATCTGGGAAGTGTTGTACATATGACTGAAGGGACATTGCTCATTTGATTATGCCAATACATTAGGCTTATATCAGCATTATGTATATTTAGCATTATAAAATAAGGAGACAGAATCTCAGGCAGGCATGCAATAGTGTCTCACATTCACCAATTGCTAGCCCTCTGCCTTTGGAGAATTAGTAATATTATTTTTATTTCCAATTAATATGAGCATAGAAACAATTAGGTTACAATTTTGCGTTTAGCAGACAAGGCCCCTGTTGTAGTCATGCCACTCACCCAGGAGGTGTGCCGTCTACACTTACATTGTTCCCATCAGGTGAGACAGTACCCCAGTCCCCCTCGCTCCTCCTCCCTCCCCCAATTCAAATTAAATTGAGTTTTCCTCTTGTGTGGGAGTGATTAACTTCTCTATGCCTCACTTTGTTCACCTCTATGATACAAATATTTGCCATGCTGATAACCAAGATAATATAACAAATAGCTCAATAAGACTTGTGGCACAATAATACATGCCCATTAACTATGTTATGAATAGTAATTAAAAATACATTTTTTATTTCATATTAATTTCAAATCCTCCATATTAAAAATAATTCCAACACATCTAAAAGAATAGAACAAATGAGTCAATATAGAAAGATCTAACTTACCTCAAAAAAAATATTTAAATTGTAATAGATGGGCTCAATCTTGATTTTATTCAGTTATTTTTATTAGCAGATGGCCTGCACAAAACACTTGTGTACACACACAATTCAATGCTGCATGTAAACTCTCTTTAAGTCATAATCTTAATCTATTTTGTTCTAAATTTTCTTTTTTTATTTGGTGTGATATTGATTGCTTTTTGTTTAATCAGGAGAGGGGAGACAAAACCAGTGTCTTCTGCTGGGAAATGAGTGGGTTAACAAAAGCCTTTGAAGAGATTACACAAAAGCCACTAAGGGAAGAGTGACTGCAGGTACTATATTCCAAAGTGTTTATTTTTCTTTCTCACTGGTTTCAAATGGGTCAGCATATCAGTAAAACAAGAAGTCAACAAAGACCTGTCTCAGATTACATCGGTTCCTGGGGCCATCAGCAAAGTAAACATCAGTCACTCCATGAAAAATACAACGATTACCTGTTATTGGACACTGGCTGGCCTGGCCTGACCACCAAGTGGCACAGTTAATGAATCCACTTATTTCTAATACAAATAAACCAGAGAGAGGAAGTGGCCGGCCAAAGCTGAGTCTGAAGTCAGATGGGAAGATGGTTAATAAAAACGCTCAGGGCCTACATTTCCTTTTCATTTGAAACATGCTTTTCTTGAGAATGATATGATATTCCAGATACGGTTTAGTAAGCCTTAGCTGATGCCAGGTTTTAAGTTCCTTTTCAATGTGTGTGCTATTTTACAATGAAAAAAAAAAATTCTAAAGGAAACATTGAAATTATGTAATGGTTCTATAGAACAAAGAATAAATACAAGGAACCACAATGATTTTCATTATTAGTCACTAGTTAACTTCAAAATGCTAATATTAATAAGACACATCCTTCTTGAAGAACAATTTATCAAGTTTTCTGAAAAACCTTAAAATTGTTCCTACTCTCTGCTCAAGTATTTCCACTTAAGTAAAGTAAAGATTAAGGAAATAATCGGAAAAGTGTTTTAAAATATATGGATAAAAGGATAATAGGAACACTTATTTTAGTGATTGCAAAATAGAATAATCCAAAGGTTCAGGAATTGATGGACTAAATCAAGGAATATCCATAATATTTTATGGAATATTATATTATTTTCAAAAGCATTAGGTGATGAAAGAAAATTTCTACAATATAACATCAGGTGTAAAAGGTAATATATACTACAATGAAATTGTTCATATTTATTTTCTACTTTGATCTCATCATTTCTGTATTTCAGTTTTTAATAAGTTTTGTTTTGTTAACACACACAAACAAATGAACACTTACTAACAAAGTATGTACTTGAAGTCATGATGACTATGTAGATGGTAACATAAATTCTCTTAGCAGAATGACATTAATGATGATTATCTTCATATTTTTTTCTGTGTTTTCATGTCTTGAATAATGGATATGTTTTTATAAAGTTTCTTAGGAAAACACTGTATATGGAATGACTTTGTACCTTGGTCAGGAAATTATATACTCAAATGAGGAGTTTTTTTTTTTATTTCCCAAACACGTAATAGTCTTTGGCACTTCATTTTCATAGTCAGATGTTTTCTTGGTATTTTATGTGAATTCTTCATGATGCAGTTTTACATATTTCCTGTTTTCCTTTGCTGACATAAATTAATAGCAACTAATCGCCTACCAGTATTTAAAACTCATATATTAGAAGACTTTCAGCCTTCTCTGTCTCTTCCCTAGGCTGGAAAATGACAGTCCCTTTAATCTTTTCCTATTGATCCTCTTTTCCACTCTTTTAATCATTTCTCTGGAGTATCAAAAACAATTCTGTCACTGCAAAAATTTAAGAAAATTGTGGAAAAAGGATTTTCAATACTATAATGCTTCATTCAAGTATAAAATGATCCACATTTCCCCTGCATTCTTTTTCCTCTTTCCTTTGAAATAATTAAAAAGGAATCAAGGCATTTATAATTCCACATTTCTATTTTAAATACATAACATCCCAATTTTTTTTCATAAACAGCAATTGTAAACTATTCTTTTGGTTAAGTTAGAATGTATACATTCTATTCAACCAATTTATAAATGTCACAATAGAATAAATATTATCAGAGTGTTTTTTAAGAGATATGAGTCCTATAGTACATTGAATGCAAATCTTAAAATTTCTTCAGTATGTACCAAATTATTTAATTCAACATTCATTAAGAACACCCTTATTGAGTGTATACATATATAAGTATTAACATAATATGTTTCTTATTACCTACTTTTCTCTGCTTGTTTGCTTTTCAATATTTTATTATTAACCACTTCATGATCATTATATTCCAGGATACCTTTATGGCTTGTCAATAGTTCATCGTTTACACAAAAATAAAGTATTATCCAGTGATACAAAGATATAAACACTATTTTTACTGAGTTTACATTTAAAAATGTGTACATATCCAGTATAGTATGATATATTATGAACATAACATATGGACATATATAAATTTTAATGTTTTTTCTACAATGCTATTACATATCAGTTATAATACTTATTTAGAAATACACACACCTTCTTTTCTACCCGTTAGCACAATATGAAATAATCAGAAAGTTCTAAGCTTCAAAATATAATAAAATAATGATAATGAACAGGTTCTTTGCCACTGTCACCTATTGGTTCCATGCTTTAGAAACATCATTTTATGTTAATAGTATGATAAAGTCCTATATATGGAGTTAATTACAGTACATTTTTTTAATAATTTTATTGAATCATAATTATGTACATTGGTGCAATCACAGGGCACGATTCATATACATTCAGAAATATTTTGATCATACTGTTATAGATATCCTTCATGGCATTTCCTTGATCACTATATAAAGACATTAATACTTTACCTTTAATAAGTTTCGCCAGTACCCTGCTAAGATGC